>NDGM011244681.1:1060-22793 GCA_002564305.1 Octomys mimax
AGGAAGGAAGGAAGGAAGGAAGGAAGGAAGGAAGGAAGGAAGGAAGGAGGTCTTCATCTGGCTGGAGATGTAGCTCAGTAGTAGAGCACTTGGCCAGCATTTGTGAGCTTCTGGATCCAATCCCCATCAAAGAACAAAAAAAAGCATATCTAGGTAACATAAGCTTATATTCAACCAGAAAAGTTCCCACTGGAAAACAGCATGAGTCTACCATGAACTATTGCCCCTCTGCCATGTGCCATCCTGTCTCAGAGCTAGCTGGTTATGGACTGAAACCTCTACAAACTGTGAGCTAAATAAACCTTTTTCTCTCTAGTTTTGGGTGTTGACTATTTTTTCTCAGCAGTGAGAAAAGTAACTAAAACAGAATTACAGCCTTAAAAGGCTCTGGAGTGAAAAGTGGTAAATTCATGTCCTAAGCCTATGCTGTCCTAGTCTTTTGGCCCCTTACAATTTTAGGATTAATTTATATAACCCAAAAAGTATTGTAGACAATGTACTAGATATTACCCATTACTATTAACTGATACCCTTGTGAGATAAGCTCTATACACCAACAACAGAATTTCCCAAATTTGAAGTCTATTTCAAGAAATATTTGATCCCGTGCAATTCTATCACAATTCAAAGTTCCTGGAATGATCACAATAGGATGAAACCTATTTTGGGGTCATTTTAATAGGAAAACTGAGACTTTGTTATCTACTTGTAAATGCTTATTTAATCTACAGTGTATTCTGTGTCTTTTGCTGCTTTGAGTCCTCCCTGGGTGTCTTAGCTCTGTGGCCTTGGTGCTTTACCCTCATCTCAATTTATAGCTTGGTTTCATCAGTATTCCTGTTTCCTGATTTGTCATGGTCTGGACTGCTTAGCTGGCACATTTAACTCCTTCCTCTTTAGAGGATGTCATCAACATGTCCAGTAGGGATGGGCAGTGCACCAGCTTCTCTGGCTATACAGCTTTTTCCTTTTCTTATTTTAACCTCCTTTAAACCTTCATAAACTTCCTATAATGACTATGTATCTGTTTCAGCTATTTCGGTGTTCCTGTGGTTTTTCATTTTAATTTGAGTCTACATCTTCTAGCCAAAACCATCTCAAGCAAGTAGTTTGAGGTTTTTGCTGGAAGATTATTTGAATTTGTTTACATGGCCACCAACTCCCAATTTAGATGTCCTGAGATTTGTGGAGTGGGGTGTGACCTTCCCTGATTACCTTTCTCTTACCTTTCTCTTACCTTTCTCACTAAACGATGTTATTAAATAGCATAGGTAGAATATTTTATGAGCTAATCCTGCTTTCTACAATTGTAAGTAATTACGGCTGAATCAGAGGGACAGAAGTCATTTCAGCAGAGGGGAGGAAGTATTAAAGTCCACCCTAGTCACGGAGAGCTGCCTGATTCGATAGCCTACACCCACCTGAGGGCTCCCCACACACATTCGTGTGCCTGCGTACACACCAAAGCACATGAGTGTTTCACTGAAATCCTCTGGCACCTTTTTCTATAAGGAAACTACCAGTGCTAAGTGGATGCAAACAAACTAACTTTGGTGCCAGAGCGGACGATGAATGGTGTTTTCTACGGCTCCTCTCTCCTCATCTCATCATCATTGTTTTGCTGGTAAACAAAAAAGATCCTAAATATTTCTCAGTTTGCTCAAAACTTATTGGGCTCAGCATTGGGCAATCATTTATTCAACATATATGCACTGAGCAGGTGCCATGCTCCGGGTGTGTGCACTACAGCTAGGCACAAAATAGGTCAGAAGCCCGGCGTCTCGCCCTTGTGTTCGGGTGGGTGGTCATTTTTCAGAGACAGACAATCTTTAAGAAAAACTCAGTGTGGTTCCAGATGCCCAGAGGAGAGCATGAGATCAGAACCGGCTGGGTTTATCACATGCCTGGTCTCATGGTTTCCTAACTAGGAGAATGCAATACAGAGAGTGTGTTGCTCACTCTTCCTTCCTGTTTCTGATGCTCAGAACTCAGCCACACTTCAGGGCCCAGAGCACTCACTTGCCACCAAGCCCCAGCCTTCGCTTTGTATCTGATTCCCAAGTGAGAGGCTCCCCTTGCCTAGCGGTAGTCTGCCTGTGCCCTGGCAACCACAAGGCTACTTGCATCTCAGATCTTGCCTTGATTTTCTCCAAGATGCGGAAAGCTCCTCAGAGACATCTTTGGGTGTGCTGCAGTATCAGTATTGGGACAGCCTGAGACATTGACTGGAAAATGTCACCAGTTAAAAGTGACTTCAAAGTTCTTAACTGAGTTTATGTTGTGGTCTTTCTTCTGCTTTTGATTTATATGGTAAAGAAATCAGTCAGGTACTTGCTGCTTGAAGCTTCTGTTCATTTGCATATAATTAAGTTTTTTTGTAGACTTTACACAGGCAGGCAGCACTCGCGTCCTTTTAATAGTATCTGGCTTGTTTGGAGTAAGGATGTAAGGATGTGATTAGCTTTTGTTTATAGGAAATTGTATTTCTACAGATCTTGTATTTTCTGAGATCTCTCACTAGTATTGTTTTCAGCTAGCAGAAATTGGAAAATAAAGAGTGTGATTATAAAATGAATGCTTGCAATGTTTGGCATTTTTAAACCCTTTTTCTGCAGCTCTTGACTTTTTCTAAAATGACTTCACCTAAGCACAAAAAGTGACAGGAGGCATGATAGCCCATCATAAATGTAATCTGCATGTCTCTGGTATTGTGTGTGAATAAAAAAATAAAAGCTAATTCTGAACACAAAGGACATGAATGAAACATCTTACTACTAAGAGAACTGAGAGAAGACTTTAGGACGGCAGCGCCATTCCATGCAGCTGGGCTTTGCCCCCCTTGGATTGCGAACAGGAGCATATGGGTGGAGGGCCTGGCCCTTACCCAAGAGGCTCACACTCAGTTCTCCCTCTGGGCAGAAGCTGGGTGGAGGTGGACAGTGGCAGCTGAGAGTCTTCCAGGGTTCAGGCCCTGCTTCTACCGTTCATTGTTTTTGTGCTTTCTTAATAAGCTAAAGTGCTGAATAACAGCACTTGCCTCGCAGAGTTTTTATGAGGTTTAAGTAACACAATCCACATAAAGTGTAGTGCTTAGTTGGCATATAAATGTAATAAACGTGAAGCTACTATTGTGGTGGTGGCGATGATGAAAGGTGTCCAAGGGAAGACCTGGCTGGAAGCACCTGAGAGCTGTGTCAGGTCCCTGCAGGTCAGAAGTCAGAAATGGGAACAGAGCAGTGAGTTTCAGAGAGCAGTTAGGAAGTGCTGGGAAAGTTGGTAGAGGCTGTTAAAGAGAGTGTGAGATGGGGCTTGTAAAAGCAGGAGGCGGGAGGCTTCCCTTCCTGTTGGAACAAAGGCATCACCTGGTCTGAATCCAACTAGACAAAAGCTATACCTCAGCAGAAATGATGCTGGGCCTAACTAGCATGTTATGGTAAAGGAAACAGAGCTTTTCGGTATTGTTTGCCTGGTTGGGAATAGTCCTCAGAAGAAATTTATGGTTTTTCACTGTGAATAGTTGACATTTATAATGGAAGAAAGAATAGTCCTCTAGTAATCTTCTCTAAAGCCATACACATGTATAAAGAAGCCAGTTGACTCTATGAAGGCCAATAAAAATGACAAATCTCATCCCACACAGAAATAATACATTTCCTTCTATATATGTTATAGTTATATAAGCTATAAAATGTATTGCTACGAAATGACCTAAAATGAAAAATCCCACTACATGTAGTTTATATAATCACAATGCTGGTAATTGGAAAATGTTACATTTCCAAGAGTCAGGGAGTAGTTCTTCAGTTCCTGTCATGTGCAAGACACACAACTGGGCTGGGTTGTTGCTTCATCCATAGAGTGCTTGGCAGTGTCTAACTGTTTCTTCAACCTTCATGGAAAACAAGAATCCAAAATATCTTGCTGGGACTACTGCAGTATATATTCATACATTCATACATTTTAAAAGCTGGAAGGACTCTTAGAAGATAATGAAAATCAATGCCCTAGGTTTTCTTTAAAATGCTACTTAGTATCCTGAGGAGATTTGGAAATTTTAAATTATTTTAAAAGCATAAAAAATTATTTAGTCACATATATTAATGCTCACTGAATCTCTACCTATTATACAAAGATACTCAATGGCAATTTTAGCAACCAAAATAAAAATTGCAATACCACAGTGACTTATTCAAGGTGAACGGCATGATTCATTCATTTAGAGTGAGAGGACATCAGTCAGGCATCTAAAGAAATAAGGCCCAGTATTTGACCTCGTTGATTATTTCTGTTCCCAGATGAAAAATATTTCCTGAATTCTGCCTGGATTCTCTTGGGGTAAACAAATGTTAAAAATGAAAGAAGTGGCAACATGCTGTTGCTCAGTGTGGGCTCCTGGGGAAAGTCTTATAATATTTTCACTGGGTTGCTATGGAGGCAGCCAGGAGCAGCTCAGCTAATAAATTTGGGCTGACATTGCTGTGGGATAGTACAGCAGCAACCATCAGTAATCAGCTGAGTGCTGGACTTGAAGCAGAGGAAAAGTGAAGTAGGAAGATCACAACAGAAGCTGCAAACCCAAACTCCCAAGGTCCTCACAGGAGAAGTATGGTTTTCAAACTGTGGAAGATAATTTACAAACACCCTGAATGAAGGATGCTCCCAAGAAGAACAATTTACCTGCACAATGCGGCCTGGGCACAAGGGGATAGTTAAAATGGGATTTAGCTGAGCTTTGAAATAACAGAAAAATAGGGTTCCAGTGTTGAGGGAGTCCTAGAGTTGTTAGGTCTTTGCGTAGAACTTCTGAAAAATGATCAGATCAATCTGAAAGGGTTAAATAACTATCTGCTTAATTCTGTTGACATGGGCAATGAAGTCACAATGACCATCTTGTTTGCTATTCTCTCCTGGGGCCCTGGACAAATTTTTTTTTCCTGTCCAGAGCTTCCTGGCTGGTGTTTGTCTAAGCAGGGAGGAAAGCTATCCTTCAAAGTGCAACAACGCAGTGCAAGCTAAGGCTTTTCTACACTTTGTTTAATTTTCTTGAAATGTTCTTTTTTCCAGAAATGATTTATTGGTGACCTAGCATGTTTTTCATCTTACCCAACACTTCCCTGGAGACATAGTTAAAACACCACTTAGCTATAATTCTCCTGGGTAGGGAAGTGGCAGTGGCAAGAAAACCAGAGCACAGATTTGAGCAACTGTGGGCTGTTTACTTTACGCTAGCCTTTCATAAAGGGAACCCTCTAAACACCAATGGTGTTCAGCAAACAGTGTGCATTTCATTGGAGCCTGGCTGCCCTTGCCCTTGCCTTTTTTCTGGCTAGAATGGGCCTAACCAGCAGCAGTGTATCTGTGTCCCAATGCAGAAAGTTGGCAAGTCCGCACCAGGATAATGCTGAAGCCTAACTTCCGAGGGGGGGTAGGGCAGCTAAGGGAGAAGTAAAGCTCTACACAATGGCTGCCCGTTCTTGTTCCAACAGAGGTCCATCATTGTGCATTGTCTCTCAGGCAGTGAATACAGCATATTATTTTTGGAAAAAATTGAGATTTTTTTGGGTGGTAAAGCATACAGAAAATAGAAGCTCTCTGTACTTCACTTCTTTGCCATTATTTAAATACCTCCAAAGGCATTCTTCTACATGCAGGAAAATAAATACTAAGTCCCAAAAGATGAAATTGTCCTCATAGTGGAAATGTTCAATATCAAGTCAACTAGAACTACTAGGATATGTTACCAATTTTAAAAAATTCTTGTGTGCAATGAACTGTGCTGACTGCTCACTTCACAAAATATCCTCTCCTTGTCGCTGATAGAATCTCAGTTTTGCCTTCCTCACATCTCACTACGTGCCTGAGGATGGCTGTCCCAGCTCTGGATGAGAGTTCCACAGGTCCGGGAAATGCCGTACAACAGTAACAGACTCAGGGGTGGGCATGTGGGTGGTTCAGCTTAGGCCAGGAAGGAGTAAGCAGAAGACTGCCAGGGGATCGTAGAAATTTTTCTTGGCCATTCAGAGAACCACTGGAATCCAGTCTCTTCCTCCTCAAGGGATAAGTATGGAAGTCACTGGCTTTCCACAAGCCATCCCATAGCCAGTGTATGACCGCACGAGGATCGAAAAGGAGCCCAGCACTGTGGAGCTTCTGACATAGCTGCACGTTCTCGTGGCAGGACTGAGCCAGGGGATCTCTCAGTACTTTTCCTTATTGTTTCAACCACTCAAATGGGCTGAGTTAGCAGGTGAAGTTATGCACTTGACATAGACTGGGTCTACCTGCCAGTCCTCCCCCTACACACCTCTTAGCTTTGCTCTCCTTTGCCTCTTTGCACATCTGAGCTTGAGCCTCTGTGCATACTGACTCTGCCTTCTTCTTAATTGTCCTGCCTCTTCCCTGTCCTCATCTGCCCAACTTCCTACCAGCTGTCCTCATAGGTACATCTTGATTCTTACTGGTCACATCCAAGAGGAAGGCCCCACTAGGTACACCCCATTTACATGGACTGTTGCTCCTCTGCTGCCTTGTTCCTTAGACTTCAGCTCTCCTGCCCTGCTCACAGCGCCCTCCGCTGCACCACTACACACAAGAAGTCTGGTGAGGCCTCAACCTCAAGCCTATATTTTAATTGAAACATCTTTGGTGAAAATGCCTCAACTTGGTGGCTTTCAAAGCTTTTTTTGGGCCAGGGAGATAGCTCAATAGAATAAGCGCTTGCCTGGCAAGTGCAGGGTCCTGAGTTCAATCCTCGGTACTGGAAAAAAAAAAACAAAAAAACCAAACTTTTTAAAAAACTGCAACCCCCATGAAGTACTAGAACATGGTAAGCACACCATAGACACATCCACACCGAAGCAATAGATGCACAAAGCATACCTTTACTACCACTGATGCATTTTGACATGTCTAGTCTATTCTTTTCTTAATGTTTGTTTCTTCGCTAAATTGATTTTATGGGTGGTTGGGATCACTAGAAACACTTCCTTAACCACAGCAGAACTTCTGAGAGGGGTGTGATGAACTTATATGGAGACTTTTCAGAGTAAATTTAAAGTCTTAACCTCACATAGAATTGTAGCTAACACAACCCAGAAGGGGGTTTATCTGCGTGAGTATATTTCTTCTAAGAAAATGAAGAATGAGAGTATATGAATGCTGATGCCTGAAATGGTCAGTATTTGAAGAGCTCATTCTACAGTGACAGTTGTGCTCAAGAAACACCATCATGTGGCCTGTTGTGGCAGCATATGCCTGCCATGCCAGGTACTCAGGAGGCTGAGGCAGGAGGATCGCAATTTTAAGACCATCCTTGGCATGACCCCGTCTTGAAGAGGGACTGGGAATATCGCTCAGAGTTCCCTGGGTTCAATCCCCAGTGACACAAAGGAGGAGCCAGAGGAGAGAGAGAGGGGAGGGAGAGTCAGGGGCAGAGTGGGAGAAAGTGGGGAGGGGAAGGGGCAGAAGGGGGAAGGGAAGAAAAACCATCATTGTTTTAGAAGGCAGGGATGTTTCGGGGGCCAATTTATTGATTATATTTTTATGTCTAACTTTTTAACAGCTATCAACTACATTTGCTCGGTCATTCATGTGGTAGCTACTGCTTCTTTAAAAGCTGGAACTGGCAGATAATCTCTGAGCACTTTTTTTTTTTTTTGCTTTTGACTGTGTCTGAAATGTGCTGACTTTCCTGTAGATAATTAGTCACTATCAGCTGCAGCCACTCTTTCAGGCCACACTCTACAAATGCCACATATATCCATTCCACATGTGCTGGAGGATCACACAGTGCCCAGAAGCTTCCACATGAGCTGTATGAGTACTAGACAGAAGTCCTGCACAAGATATCATTATTTGCCTTCATAAATTATGAAACTCTCTCTTGCCTAACTAATCACTCATGAATTTTGAGTCCAGAATTAATTTGGATATTTCCATCCACGGTGCCAAATCCTATGAATATTTGTCGCTGCAACTCTAGGTAATAGGCACATGTGCAGGCCCACCTCCCACCCCCCACCCCCCATATTTACGCACTCACATGTATATATATGCATTGATGCATTTAATGTATAAGCCTATGTACAATACAATGCAGGAGGGGCAATTATCTACAAGCTCTATGCCTTCCTTCGTAAGAAATATTAGGAACTAGCAAGGCAAAGCTAAATCTCAGCCCTCTGGAGGCTGAGACAGGAGATCTCTGCAAGTTCAAGGGCAGCCTGGGTTACACAGTGAGGAGACAAGCATCCAAACAGGTAGACATCAGCTCTCCTCACCCACTAACAACTCCCTCCACCGCATGGCCGCGCACAGAGAGGACTTCCTCAAAACCTGCATCCTAACTGATGTAGCTCAGGTCCAAGTGCACTATAGAGTGAGGCTCTGTTTCAAAAAACAAAAAAACAAAAATTAAAAGAAGGAAAAGGACATATATTAGAAAATAACTTTTCTTTTATCTACAGCTATATTTATGTAATATATCTAGAATTATTGGGCGCTATGTTACATGATGTAATGAAGCTTTTGTGGCTAAGACATGGGTTTTGGATACTGAAAGATTCCCCGTGCTGTTTTCCCTTTTATTGTCCCTATGAATGCAGGTAAGTTACCTAGCCTCCTACCACCTGAGGAGCTAGATACATGTAAGTAACCCTACAGGAACGCCACAGCACTGAGTTTATCTCTAACATTCATTTCATTATTCACTAATTTCATGTTCATCATGATCACCAAAACCACAACCTTATGGCAGCAATTCTGATATTAAGAACGTGGGCATGTGACAAACCTACACTGTGTGTGACATGGAGAGAGAGGGAGAAAGAGAGAGAGAGAGACAGATAGACAGACAGACAGAGACAGAGAGAGAGGAAGAAGAGAGAGACAGAGAGAGAGAAAGAGAGAGAAGAAGAGAGAGAGAGAAGGAAGAAGGAGAGAGAGAAAGAAGAAGAGAGACAGAGAGAGAGACAAAGAGAGAGAATATGTGTGAGTGTGTGTGTGTGTGTGTAGGGTCTGGATGCTTGTGTCCTCTTTTCTTGCTAAAGAAACTTCCTTAAAAACAAATACACTGCAAAATAATGACAGGAAACTACACAAAATCAAAAGAGGATGTCAGGAAGTACAGGATATGAGGTTATTTTCATTTCCTATGGTGTTTTTCTTGTTAATCTTATATATTTATAACTTTAAGAGGTGAAAAATTCACTGCTCCTTTTCTTCAAGATTCAGTTTATAAAAATAAAAATGTGACCAAAAGAAGCAATAGAACGCCCTCCGTGCAGTGCTGAGGTCTCTGGTCCTGCTCTTTGCCTGTCAGCGTAGAGCACTCCTCACATCCGTTCTCATTCATTTATAAAGACTGCTCCCTCTTCAGAGATTTCTGGCCAGTATGGAAAGAATATAAAAGTAAAATACCATCCTGTCTCTACAGATACAGAAAGATTTTTTGAAAACTCTGATTATTACTTCATTTCCAGAAGCTAGCTTGCAAACACAAGGAACAAGGCCCATTTTTAAAAAATGCTCAAAAATGAAACCCACTTCCTCCTTTCAGAATCAAGGCCACAAAAACACCAGTAGCACCTCTGCCTCAGGGCTCCAGCGAGTGAAGGCAGGGTGCTCAGTTTTTCCATATGCACAGGAAAGTGAGCACATCGCCTGCAGGTTTTCTCTGTGAAATGGGGAGCTGCATCCTGCCGCGCTGACAGAGAAGCCTGTTTCCTCTCCAGCACTGCAAACAAATTTCTAGTTCCGATTGGGCTAGAAGCCAAAATAAACAAACCAACGAAATTGTTTTGCAGTTCTTTGCTTTGCAGAGCTGACAGAGGTGTCAGGTTGCAGGGGGCTTTTCTTTATACTGTACCTGACTTACCAGTACCTTTGACTCAAAGGCTAAAGTGCAGGCTTTCTTTGAAATGTTTATAAGCTCAGTCAAACACTTCATAAGGTCATACTGTAGCTCCAACCAAGGAGCAGGGAGTTGCTTCATCTTCAAAGCAGTTTCTACTTAATTCCTGAATAAAATTCACTAGGAAAATTTTTACGGCAGGCATATGTTATTTTCATCGGCCCAGCATGGCTTCCTTTGGGAAATCATCCCTCCCTCTTCCATGTGGGGGCTGTCAGGCATTGTACTACATCCCTAATCCTTTCATACAGGTAGAACAGGACGCAGGTCTGTCCAAGTCTGACATTCTTGCCCTGAAATTAAAATACTTAAGTGGAGGTAGATCTGCTTTCTTCCTTTGGGATGGCCTCGCTGCTATCTTCTTCACACATAAAGAGGAAGGGAAGACAGAAACAGAGGACCACTGAGGGGGAGAGGGACCACTGGGAAGAAAAGGACAGGGGAAAGAGGAAGAAGACAAGGGCAAGAAGAGAAGTAAAGCAATTGCTTCAACCTCAGTAGAACCACGATTGAAACTAGTTGATTCCTAAACTTCCTGGATCTTTGTGTCAAAGGACAAAATTACAATTGAGTTTAACAACTTAATTGGCTTTATGCTATTCTCGAGTTGGGCAACACTTCATTCCACAAAACAGAGTAAGTGTTCCCACGGGCTAGCAGAAGAGTTCAGTTTTATATACAGATAGAAGCAGAAGGAAGCAGAAACAAAAGAATAAAAAGTATACTAGTCCGGTCAGCTTGGTCCTGTGTAAGAAGGAGGTAGAGAGATGTAATAGTAGGAAAGCAACTGGCACTAACCTCAGATAATTTTGGGTTGCTTTTTGCCTGAAATGAGCCCATGTGGAAATGTGCTTGTCATCTCTCTGACCTCGAGGCTTGGGTACCCAGCTTAGTTCCAGCTTGGTGGCACAGAATTGTAGCATAAATAACTCCATTTTGATTTTTAGCCATGTTTCATTGGAGCTCAGTGAGGGAACTTACCCCAAGCAATGACCTCTTGTGTTTTTCTGAAATCCTTGAGTCAACCAATTTTGATCTCTGTTTGAACTAGTCTCAGTAAGAGGTCTGTAGGCCAGAGCGGTCTAAGCAGCTATGAATTCATTCATCAATAAACGTTTATTGCAGGGCTACTATATGGTAGGCACTAAAAGTCTTTGCTCTTAATAAAAGAAAAACGTTCTGAGATGACCTAAATTTAATGGCAAAGACCAGAGGATGGGACAGATAAGAGAAGTTAATCAGTTATCAGCTATGGGGGAAACCAACAAAAAGACTATCGATGTTGAACCTTGACTTAAAAAAAAATCCCACCTAAGCAGACCACAAGGCTCACCCTGCTCTGCTTACGTGCTCCTTGTCAGCACAGTTAACCCCAGCCAACCCAGAAGCAAGTGCTTCTACTCCTGTTCCTCCACACAAAGCCTTTCCTACTCCACATTAGCCTGCACCTTTATCAGTAGCCATCCTCAGCTACAGTACTTTGTTTCCCCAGAGTTTAGAGAAATGTGCTTAGCTCTGGTCTGCTGGACATTTTTCAACTGCTACCTAGCCCTGCTGCTGAACGCTACACAAACTTGCCCAAGATATGTCCTGCCTTTTCTTGGCTAGCATCTGTAATGGCTCAGTAAAATCTTTTTTTTTTTTTCAGTGATTCCTTTGGTCTCAAGTGTTTGATTTAATATTTTCATCAAGTTTATAGCCTGTTTGGTGAAATAAACATGATACACATACACTGGATCTGAACATATATGTACTAAATTGTTGGTATTATGGAGAAGAAGAGTAGGGTACTGAGAGAGAGGGTTAGTGGGAAATGAGAGAGCTATGATGTCTTTAAAACAATCCTACAAAAAAGGAGGGCAAAGCAGTGGCTGGCGAGTGCAGGTGTATGGCGTTAAACCAGAACTCCTGAGACAAGAGATCACTGAGATAAAGGGCTTCAGTGAGCTACTACAGGTGTTAGGAAGAAAGGGCTGATGCTGGGGCAAATTCCTGCAACCCCCAGGAGCAAGCCTAGGGAACAGCCAGAAAATGTCCCTAGGTAGGAGGGAAAGCTTTGACATAGGATGGTCCAGGGAAGCAATTGTCTGGACTGGCTCAGGGCATGTTGGAAGTCATGAAAAGATTCTGAATTGAGGTTTCCACATACATCCAAAACCGTAAAATGGCTGCTTGTTATCTTGGCCTGCACCTTGTTACTGATTGTGCTTTTTCCTCCTGCCGTTCTCCCACCATTTATAAACAGTTTTAGGACATCTCAGAATTTTTCTCTTATGAAACAATATAATAGGAGCAGCAACTCAAAGGAAAAAGAAAACTTCATGCATGATCAGAAAACCAGGATTCCTGTCCCAGCTCCATCAAAGCAGCACAAGTTTTCCTCAATGGCGAAGAGGGAATTTTCCTAGAATCCAATGTGCAGGGTGCCTGTCACTTGAAAGAACCACAACTTGAGGGGATAGGACTTGGGGCTAACTTGGTTCAAAGCTTATTATTAAGTTTATCCAAAGCCAGTCCTGAGGAAAATACAGGGGCTAGCTCCCCAAAGCTCTGTCTTGGGGCTTCAGAGGCAGGGTGCTATTATGGGGAGGGGACAGGAGGTGCATGGGAACAGAAAAGCCCCCCACAGGCCAAGGCCTTTGTCTTCTAGGGTGAGTTTCTTTGTGTTCATCTCTGATCAGAACAGTGTATTGAACCTTGACCATCTGCAAACTCTTGCAGCTAACTAAAAACCCAAAGAAGGGCTTGGCTTCAGCAACAGGATTAGGGACCTGTGCAAGTAAAAGAAAGGATGAGGAAAGGACAGTTTCCAAAGAGCCTCTGCTGCAGTAATACCTGTCTTTCAACATTTCTCAAAACCAAGTGATAAAATACGGTTGATGCATGCGTGAGAGTAGTGTGAAACACAGCGTACATGTGGTGGGAAGATGCTGGGTCAGCCTGCTGGACCCAGAGAGGAAGTGGGTCTTGTCCCAGGTCAAGTCCAGAGACTCTGAGGAGCCTGCACAGAGAAGAAACAAGGAGAAAACTCAGGGCCTTTGCATTCATGTGTTGGTAAGTACATTTTAGCTGAGACAACAGTTTTCAATGATGTTAAGATTATAACCATTTTTAAAAACTACTTTCAGTAGTTTTACTTTTTATTGCCCATTTGACTTTTGCGACCCCCTTAATAAAACTTTTAGATCATTTTTAAAGGAAAATAACAAAGGAGGCACCACCATTTCTCTAACTTTTGATGATCTAAATATAAAAATAAGACCCTAATATTATGACAATTTCAAACCAGGCAGAAAGGTATAAAGCAACAAGTCCTCCTCATCCTCCTTGGCCCTCCCTGCCTAGAGGTAAGAGATCTCAGCAGTGTGCTCCAAACCCTTCCACAGTCTTCTTCATCTGCACAGTGGAGCCAGTTTTGAAAGCTGAGCGGTGGTTGTCAGAGTAGCAGTCACCGAACAGAAGTGTTGTTTCCATTGGTGCAGGAACAACCTGAGTGTACACGGTCATAGAAGTGAGTGACTGTGTTCTAGTACATATGCATACAGTTCTCTCGAAATTCAGTGTAATTTGGCCTGAAATCACTTTGATCATCAGGCAAAATATTTCATGGAATTTATTTCAGGCACTTTCCTCCTCCACAGTTCAAAACAATCATCCTAGTGTTATCGGGTATCTGCTTTTAGAAATGGCTTGCCAAGTTGAACATGGTGATATGCGCCTGTGATCCCAGCACTTGGGAGGCTGAGGCAGGAGACCATCACTACAAGTTTGAGGCCAGCCATGGCTACAGAATGAGTTCAAGGCCAGCCTGAACTATACAATGAGACTGTCTCAAAAAGAAAAACCCTGATCCTTCGGTTCATGAGTGTGATGACTGGGTGTTCATGCCTTATGCATGAGATGTGCTTCCCTCAAACCTTGTTATGATGTGGGCACATTACCCATCTGAAGTAAAAACAACAACAACAAAAAACCAAAAAAAAAAAAAAAAAACCAGCCCAAAGTTTTGCCTATGAAACGTATTCCAGATCCTTCTTGTCCCAAACGTAGAATTAAATAAAGCAAGCAAAAGTGATGCCAAAGTTTAGTGAAAGTGAAGGGTGAGGGAGAAACTGGCTCTTCAGAGCTAACTTGAGCCACACAAAAGAGAAGAAACATTAAAAACAAAAATAAAAGTACATCCTGGGTCTGGGAGACACAGGGCAGAATGCCTAGAAGGGACAGTACAGCTAGCTCTTGATGTTGACATTGACTGTCCTTCTATGCTACCCACACCTTACAGGAACCTGCGAAAACTTTACACCCAGGGTCCTGGGAGGCAGTGCTGTGTGGGGGCTTCCTAGCCAGTCCAAGCCGAAGCCTATCTTCTAATTCACTAGCATTATGTGTCTGGGCTTGTAGTTGTTTCTTGGGCTACATGCTCCTCTCTGACACTGGTCCCTGCCCTCTGGCAGGAGGCATTGTCTTCTTGTGGGCCCACGGTCCCTCGCCACTGCCCACAGGACTGGCAGATGAGCCCAATGCAGTCTTTCAAAGAAGACTTGGGAACCTTAGGGTGACCAAAGAGTAGGAGCGTGACTGTCATCACATCAAAAGAATTTCAGGACATGGGTGGGTGAGAGGCATAGACAGCTTTGATTAGGCTGAGCAGAGTGAAGGCTTTCGAAAGAGAGGCGCCCCATGATGTGGGCTTGAGGGTGGCGATGGGTGTAGGGGGGTCCTTTCGGATGGCAAATCTGAGAAGTTTCACCTTAAAACACTCTTTGAAGACTGTCTTCCTCTTAGGGTGAGGATTCTGCCCTTTCCCTTGTCAACTAGGTTAATGTATGGACTTCAGAGCATCTTGAAGGAATTTGAGTGTAATGAATCTGAAAGAAAAAAAGTCTAGGGAGGAAAGGTATGCAGTACAAACTGGGAAACCTTGGGTGACTTTGTTCTGAGTTTGCAGTCTTCTTAAAAGTAGTTTTTAAATTATGTTTTGTGTCTCCTCTCCATCTTTTTTATTTCTTCATCCTTGTTCACAGCCCATCCACAGCTGCACCTTCTTGGCCCCTCTTTCTTCTGTCTTGTAGTCTCTGCCCTAAGCTGGAAGACTTCCCGATCCTGGTCCCTTGTTCAGTTTCTTCACAGCTCCCCTTTGTACACAGAGGCATCAAACCTCCGGTCTTCCAGCTGTGCCAGGAGGTGTGGCAGTGGGGCAGGGAAGGCACAGAAGAGGAAGGCCAGAGGGCTGAGTCCACCTCCAGGCTTTTCTGATGAGTTTGCTTTTTTATGTGCACTTTGCGGGGAGAGGGTGGGGAAGGTTTAAGTCAGAACAACTGCAGATTTTGATTTTCACTTGCAAAAGAAACCCATACCTGCAGGCAGAGTGGGTTGGAGCGGAGCACCACTGGGGGCAGTGATTCCGGTTCTGATTCAGATTAGAAGACTATGGCAAGAGTTTAGGGAAGATGCTGTGAACCCTGCATCTCAACTCCCTCTCTGACTTGAGAGAGCAACCCATTTTGGGATCGCAGGCCAATCGCTGTGAAAGAAGAGATGCATGCAGTTCCTGCCTTCCTGGCAGCTGGAGTCAGGACTTAGTGTGATGATAATCACTCTGGCGCTGCTGGTGGGAAGAACAATGGTCCTCCACAAGCTTGATCCAGGGCCAGCAGCAGTGGCAGGAAGCCCGTGGCAAGACACACAGGGCTGCTGGAGTCTTTGATGCAGGGCTTCAATATGGTACATTTGGCTGTGGTTCTAGGTGCCCCATCTCCCATCATTCCTGCCCATTTCCCAAGCTCAAATTTTTACATCTGAGCAATTTTCAATCCATCTTTAAACTCCTAGGAAGTGAGGCAGGTGTGACTATTCTCATTAAAGGAGGAAAGTGAAGCTGAAACACAAAATGACTTGCTGAAGATCAAAAGCCAGTAGTGGCTTCTGGGTTAACTCAGCTTTTTTTGGTTTAAAGCCCCTGCTTGAGCAAACTCATGCAGGCACAGGGGACTGCAGTTCGATCCCCAACTCCACAAACCTCACCAGGCCCACCCTCAATGCAGCCTGAGCTAGCCTCCCCCCTCAAAAAAAAATCCTTCTCAAAAGCCAGTAAGTGGCATTGCTGGAGTTGGGTCTCAGTACTTCTTCATGATCCCTTGCTTTGTAAGCTCTGTATCTTCTAACTGATGGATGGCACACATGGCAAAGTGAAGGGAGATGCTGGAGGCTGGGGCTTAATCCTTGCCAGGGTTTTTACAGTTATCTAGAAGTCTTATTAAAGAAGTAAAGCTACTTGGGGCTGCATGCACAGTTCAGTGGGAGAGTTCTTGCCTACCATACACAAGGCACTGGGTATGATCTCCAGAACCATGTGTGGAGAAAACAAAGTTATTTAGTATGATGCATAATAATAGAGCAAAATGAAATATCTACATACAAAGAAAAGTTCAAATAAATTCTACCTTTGTATCAGGAGACGAGCATCTACATTCCTTCCAAATAAAATATCATTCTTTTCTATAGTGCTTTGGTTAAAAAAGTAAGATAAATACTAAAATGAAATAGCCAGTCCCTGGGCTAATATTACAGTTTGCTAAGTGGCCCCATTTAATTTAGTAAACATCATGTTACTCTGCACATAATCTGATCTATGAGTATGAACATAATAGCCTTTTCCATGTACGCTCTGAAAGCCTACAAGTCCAGAGCATCTTAATAAATGTATAATAAAATTTGTTTGACTGAAGATTGATAGAGACACAGATTATGACCAATGCCACTGAAGACACATAAAACAGTCTATTAAATATCTACTGAAAGAGATAAAACGTAAGATCTTGCCCTAATTTGCATGTTGTGCGGAAATGGTTATTGTGTCATCTGCTCAGAATTATATGCAGTGACTTCACAGTAAGGGAACAAATTCTCGATTCAGTGAAAGGTTGAGGCAATGCATCATAATCATCCTAAATTATAGTCTTTAAAATCCTATACATATAAAACGTTTCAATTCTAGCCCAGGCGGTGAGTCCATTCTGGGCAGCACTGAGAAAATACTATTTTCATAGTGTTGTAAGTGTACTAGGTTACATCTGACCGTAAATGTTTCTCTAGATTTCTGTTATGTGTGCTTATTTAGCTTTTCTTCTACTCACTAAAGCACTGTGCTAGGTCTTGAGGCAGAAGTAAATACCACAGTGTTGTGTAAGAAAGAAATTATATGATGTGACGTATAATAATAGAAATCCATATAAGCCCTTCCTTATAGGGCTCGAAACCTTATAGGTTTTGCTGAGGTAGACTCTTCTACTAGATTTGTATTTTGGGAAGCTGAATGGACCCTGTGCCTTACAGAGAAGGCAAGTGCTCCTCCAGAAAGCACCACTTCCAGTCCTCTGTGTACTCAACCTTGAAGGATGAATCTGAGAGTAACAAAGGACAACATGTGGGAAGAGATGAGAGGATAATATTTGAGATTAAGGGGAATACACACTCTGTCCTAGTTTGGGTTTTTTTTGCAAGGGGAACAACATAATACAGTAAACATTTTAAAATATTATTTTATAAGAAATCACCCAAAGAATCATATATAAGAGGTGCAGGAAATCCGTCCACACACTAAAGACCAAAGAATCCAACTGAGGGCCTGGATCCTAGTGTCCTGCATGAGTCCAGGTGAAGACCTAGAGCCCATAAAAGTGCCTCCTACAAGTCCAACTGGAGGCCTAGAGCCCATGACAGTGTCTCATGCAGACCTGTTTTATTGATCTCCACTGGGAAGCCCAAAAGACAGTGGTAGAAGCTAGAAAGTGTGTGCCAGTGGAATGAAGGATCCGTGCTAGCAGGCTGAGGGATATGAACTGGAGCCAGGAAACAATGCTCAAGGTAAGCACCAGAGCTCCCTCAGAAGTATCAGAGTCATCCTCAGTGACGGTGAAGTCACAAGCTGCTCCAGTGATGAAGAGAGCTGAGTTCTCATGAGGAAAGCCGACATGACAGGCTTCTCCATGGGACTGAGCTGTGCACAACCTTCCCCTCTGGAGCCAGGAAGTGATGCTCAAGAGGAGGACCAGAGCTCCTCCAGAATGAACTGTAGCCATTCTCAGTGACCACAAAGTCCTGAGCTCCTCCAGTGACCAGCCAAGTTCATCAGGAAAGCCAGCATGACAAGGTCCTCCTGCAGAATAGCCCAGGAAAACCAGAAGCTCCCCACAACTCCAACAGCTTCCCTAAAAGCCTTCAACAGCTTCTCCAGTTCTGCTTCTGATGCTGCTGGCAACAACCCTCAGGTGGGCCTCCCACACCCAGCACCATGCTAGTTCAATTCAGCTGGGTGTAACAAGTTGCCCACCAGTTAGAAATTCACTACACACACAAAGATATAGAAGCATAAATTAGCTTAATGAGTTCAAAGAATTGTATTTTAGTATATATTGAAGTTAGGCTAATGGGGACAGGTCACAAAGGACACTAAACTGCTATGTGGGCTTGATTTAATAGACATGAAGAAAACAAAATGTTTCAGATAAGAACATAGCAGGATAAATATTGTTCACTTCTAAAGATAGTGTGGAGCATGAGAAATGTGCAGCAAGTCCTGGTGACAAGCAAGCATGGCATGTGTAAGTAGTGGTAGAGATAGAAAATGTGTGTGAACTGTCTGGGGACCAGGACTGCGGAAGTGGATAATGAATTGGATATGCAGGGTGAGGAGCAGACAAAGACAGCTGCATGACTACTGGGCCAAGAAACAGAACAGGAAATACAGGAAGAACAGATGTGGTGCAAATTGAAAATAGGCTCATTTTCAGGATGCTGATGTGAGGTGATTGTGAACTGGGTGAGTACGGCTGTAGTACCAGCGGGGCGCAGACAAGTGAGGGCTCTAGGACTTTAGGTCAGTTGATCCACAAGTAATAAGGACAGCTATGGGAACAAAGGAGATCGCCTCATAGGAAAAGGATACTCTGACAAAATATTGTACATGATATGTCAGAAAGAGTAACGGGCAGGGACACAGAGACTTGGCCTCCAGGGCTGGCTGTCATGGAAGTCACTGCGTGATGTTAGGCAAGTCATTTTACAGCTCCTGTCCTTGGCTTCTTCCTGTGAAGGGAGGCAGTGAGTTGCACCAGACGTGCTTTAGCACTCTGTGATTCTCTACCCAGCTCTCCAGATCTCGTGCTTTCCATCTCTCCCCGATGGTCTCTGATGAAGCTGCCAGTGCAACCGGAAATAACTGGAAAATAAGCATCAAGAGAAAAATTTGGCCTAGAAAGAGCTATAAACCTTATAATTTTCCCCTGAATAATGGAAAACTGATTTTTACAAATATTTTACTATAATTTGGAAGCAGTTATCATAGACTATTATGAAAATATAAGGGTTTTATCGAAAGCAAACTATATTTGGTCACAAATATTTGGATTTTGAAGTAAATGACCTTTTGAGTCCAGGCTTTTTGGGAAAATAACTGTGTAAGGTTGTTCCACATAAAAGCCACCCACTTACACGGCTTCATGCCGTATGGGATCATGTAATAGATCTATAGTATTTTTCCCTTTTGGACACTTATGACTGCCTACAAATAACAGAGGAATGGAAAAATTTTATTGCAATTATATTGCATTAATATTGTCTGTCATTATAACAGCAAGCAGTTCAGATGACCGTGTGGTGGATGAGCTCATGGATGCTGAGCTGGCCCCAAACAAGATCCAGAAATAGATTGTTCTTTGGGTTTCCAAAGAAATGTGAAGCCTAGTTGGCTGCACAAAAGAAAGAAACAGATCATGATTTAATTGACAAACTGAAGATCTGTGAAAGGTGTGTACTAGCCATGTCTCAGTACCTCAAAGGGGTTACTTGGTAAATTTTTCTAGGGTTTTTTTTTTGCTGTTGTTGTTGTTGTTTGGTAGCTGGGATCAAACTCAGGACCTTGAGTTTGTCAAATGCTTATGCCGCTGAGCCATCTCCCCTGCCCTATTTTGTAGTTTTGATTGAGCTACAGTTCATCAGCGCCCTTATACCTACCCTCTGAGCCTGCTGAGGCTCACTGCAATCATGATGTCAAAAATCTCAGAGTTCAGTGATTTGCACTGTAGAAAGAAACCTTGACCAAAAGACTAAGATTTGTTAAACTTACTCAGAGTTTGTGCAGATGTTTAAAAACTAAGAGTAAAGTGTCCAAGATGGTGGAACACACTATAGTCTCAGCTACCAGGGAGACTGAAACAGGAGAATAACCACAAATTCGAGTCTTCCCTGAAAAGTTTAGTGAGGCTGTGTCTCAAAATAAAATAAAATTGTGAAAGGGGCTGTGGATGTAGCTCAGTGGTAGAGTACTTGCCTGGTATGTGTGAGACCCTAGGTTCAGTCAGGGTACCACACAAGGGGGAGTGCAAAGGGTAAAAAGTGAGTAAACTGAAATTAAATCATGAATAGACAATAACTAGTTAAGAAGGTAGAAGAGAACACAAAAGGAACAAAAATGATAGAATATTTAGGAATAAACATTACAAGGAATATGCATGACCCATATAATGAAAACTTAAAAACATGACAAGATATAAAAGAAGACTGGGCAAAGGCAAGACTTCTACCTTCTTTTTTTTTTTTTTTTTTCCTTGTGCAGGGGATTGAACTCAGGACCTTGTACTTACCAGCCAGGAACTTAAACTGCTGGGCTATCTCCCTAGCCCAAGACTTGTATGTTCTAAAGAGCTCAGGTTCATTATTAAAATGAGAGGGCTGGGGCCAGGGAGCTGGCTCAGTGGAATAAGTGCTTCCTTGGCAAGCACAAGGGACTGAGTTCAATCCCTGGTTCTGCAAGAGAGAGAGAGAGAGAGAGAAAGAGAGAGAGAGAGAGAGAGAGAACTGGGGGCATAGCTCAGCAGCAATAGCGCCGGCCTGGGAAGTGCAAGGTCCCAAGTTTGATCCCTAGTGCCAAAAAATAAATAAATAAATAAAATGAGAGACCAAGCAATATATACTCTACTCCTTGAACAGAGAGGGGATTTCATGCCCTTCATTTGTTGTTGTTGTTGTTGTTTTTTTCTTTTTTCCTTCACTGTGCATGATTCAGCTGTCTCACGTAATCAAATGGAGGAGAGAGGCGCTCGTAGCACGTCCACCTCGATGCTCTTTAGAGTGTGCGTGTGTCCTGGCTGCTGCCTTCACCCGTGGACATCAGACTCCATAGTCTTCCCTTTGAATGAAGATTCAGGCTGGAAAATCCCCAGGGGCTTTAGGCTTTCAGACTTGGGCTGGGCTGCACTTTGTCTTGAGGCTTCCAGGCCTTGGATGGAGCAGCTACCAGAGTCCTCGGCTCTCTGGCCTGCAGGAGGACAATGTAGGACCATCCAGCCTTTGATCATAGAAACCAATCTAATGAAATCTTTCTGTGTCTCAATTCCTGTCTGTCTGTCTGTCTGCCTGCCTGTCTCTCTCTCTCTCTCTATATATATATATATATATTTTTATTCATCTATTTGATCAATCCTAATACATTACCTTTTCAGAAAGTTGATTTTGTAGCAAATGTAGTTTTCAACCAAAAAAAAGTCCAGAAACAAAAAGCAAACATTTTCAAATGAAAGACCTGAATTCTTAAATACAAACAGTGATGGAAAAAAAGAAAAAAGAAAAACAAAACAGTGATGGGCGGGGGGGGGGGCAGCGAGATAGCTCAGTGGACTAAAGTGCCTGCTTAGGTAAGCTGAGGCAAATGCAGGGACCACGGTTCAATTCCTGGCACCACGTGGGGCACACCTCTAATCCCAGCACTGGGGAGGCTGAAAGCAGGAGGATCGCTATGAGTCCGAGCTGCATAGTGAGACCCTG
>NDGM011244690.1:0-11072 GCA_002564305.1 Octomys mimax
TTTAGTTCAGCTTGTTCCAAGTAGGTGCTTTAGACCACTGAGCCATCTCGCCAGCCCCGAAGGCTTATTTTCATTCAGGGGCTTCCATACTGGAGGGGGGCGGTCAGTGCCAGGGACTGTACCCAGCGTCTCCTTGAGCCATCCAGGCAAATGTTCCACTACTGAGCTACACCCTCAGCACAGATACAGATTTCTTGAGACATTAAAACTTTCAGAGTTAAGAGCTGGAAATATTAAACCGGATGTGGAATCGCCCCCTTTTGGACCCTGAGAGAACAGAGGAAGTAGGGATATTTGGATGGTGTGTTAGGCCAGGCCTTTCGGACTAGTACTTTGGATGGAGACTGAGGGTCAGGATTCCGGGTCCCTTCCTCGGAGCACCAATCCTAGAAGCTCATTGGGTAGGAAACGCGAACGGCTGCAGTTCCGGAAGTTCCCAGAAGAGGGAGCCTGGGGGCAGAGTTAGGGCTGGAGCCGCATTTTGAAAGGTTTTTTTTTTTTTTTTTTTTTAAATCTCCCTTGTTGGGGTAACCGGTTCCCCTACACCCTGGGTTTGGGTCTTTTGGTAACTTCATTCCGAAAAATGAGAAATTCGTAGGAAGGCAAAGCAAAGAAAACACAATGAGGAGGATTTGGACTAAACAGAGGAGTCTTTAATCCACATTCTTTTGTTCACTGTCAAGTGAAGGGGGGGCAGGGTCAGTTTAGAGGCGCTGTCCTTAGACACAGTCAGGGCAGCCCTCTCTGGGGACGGTAGGGACCCCGAGTAGTCTGCTCCCAGAGACAGCCATCCATGAGGGCCGTGTTAGCCTGCAGCGTGCTGGGCCGTGCAGGGGCCAGACCCGCTCCACCCGGGCACAGGAACGCGCGCAGCGTTCTGAAGACGCAGAAGGCCCCTGCCCCTCCCCCTCGGGGGTCACCACAGGCCACAAGGCCACGGGCCCATTGCCCTCCAGGGGCTTCTCCTGCAGGAGAACAGGAGGCCTTTTCAACAGGGGCTTAGGTTTCTTTCTCTGCTCAGTGGGACAGGAAGCCTCTGGCAACTTGACACCGGGGAGATCAGCGGCACCCACTCTGGAGGCTGACTGTGTCCTCCAGCCCTCCACCCACGCGTGAACCCCCCCGGGGGGCGAGGCGGGCGTGCACATCCCGGAGAGGAACCCAGGGGTCTGATGATCCTGCCAGGGACTGCGCTGAGGCTCTAGGGCCTGGCTGTGGGGTCCCCTGGACACTAGGCCATCCGTGCTCTTGGGGGAGACCTGCCCTTGGTGCACCTTCTTTGGGAGCAGGGAAGGAAGGGCAGGCCTGACCGCCAGACTTTTGTCAGGGGCCCTAGGAGGCCCTGGCCCTGGCCAGGGGCCCATCTTTTTGACACTTGATACCATGACATTCACGGGAGCAAAGCCAAGGCTACAAATGGAGGGCGCACGAGGTACACTCACAGCGAGGAAGTCCCCCATCCAGGACAGGCTCATGTTTAGAGTGTATTTTTTTAAGTGCTCAAAACCTTTATCATATGACTACTATGAGGGAGAAAAGAGAAACTAGTGCCACACCCAACTCCACTATGATATCCAAGAGAAAATAATGTGTCACAGGTATTATTAAAAGAAGCTGAAGATGACATTTTACAGAGCTTGGGAGCCAGGGGAGGCCTCAAGGGACTGGAAGAGGATGAGGGACACAAGAGGGCACTCTGTTAGAAAACAGCCCAGGGACATGGGTCCTCCTCCATCCCTTCAGCTCCAGCTCCCCCACTCTGCTCCAGGAGGACCTCGGTGGAGCCCCAAAGCCAGCATGTTGACAAACAGGCTTAGGAAAAAATGCCAAGCTCGTTAGAAGGAGCTCATTAGGACTTGTTGACATGAAACCCATTAGACCAATTAACATTCCATTAACAGCCTAGGGCACCAAGGGGTTAATGCTGCCGGGCAATAATTAGGCCAGGGTGCCAGGGTTGGGGCTCAGGGCCTTCGGGATGAGAAACAAAGCCTAATTGGGAATGGTCTGGACAGCTGGCCCAACAGCATTAGTCCCTGGCCCCTGATCCTAGCAGCCGCTAAACTGTATCCGGAGCTGGGGTCTGAGAGGGTGGGAAGAGTCAGCATTCCGCCACCCCACCCACCACCTGCTTCACGCTGCAGACTGGGCTGGCACAGGGGCAAGGGAGAGGGGACACTTCCACCCTCTCCAGTCCTGTGCTCTTCATCCAGGGACTCTCCCCCTCCCCATTTCTTGTCTGTTTCTTTCCTAGAAAAGTAACTCTCCTATCTTCAGGGACTAGTTTTCTTCAGTGTTACCCACTCTTAGGAGAAAAAACAAACAAACAAACCTGGAAAAGCTAGAACTTTGAGGCCTCAAGCTGATGTGTCCCAGGAGTGCTGCAGTCAAGGGAAGGGGCTAGGAGAGCAGACCCGGGCCTCCCTTGCTCTCTCCCCTTTCCTCTGCTTCTCCTCAGAGCCCTTCTCCTCTGCCCTAAAACATACACACATGTGTACATGCACACAGACTGTTAATGTTTTCATGATTTTCCTTGCCTTAGTACAAGTAGAGGCCAGGGAAGCCCCATGCTAGGGCTCGGTCTCGAGCCCCCCTCCCCATGAACTCAAATGGTCCAGAGTATTCATGAGGTCACCCCCAGCTTTCAGTCCTAAGGTGGAGCCTGTGTTTACAGTCCCCGAGGCTGGATTCCACGCCCAGTAGAAGCTGCCACTTCTCTGTGGCTCATATAGGTCACTTTCCCCCTTGCACTGCAGAACGAAAGGATTTCCCCAGAATACTCCCAACATCTTTGCCCACAGCGCTCCACACATGCTCACTGAGTTGAATGCCAATAGTTAGATGCAACCTCGTTCCAAGGGCCAGCCACCCCTTCTCTTCTCTTCCTCTGTCTTGTCTTGGCTCATTCGTAAGTGGGGAGGGGTCTCTTCCCTACCCCATCCCATCCCCAAGCCATCTCTTCTTGCACAGCTGCCTAAATGAAGTTATGACGTCTGGACAGATTTGCATGACACTGAAATGACACAGTGTGCCCAGCAGGAAGGGCCAAGAAGCTGCATTAGTAACCTGGCTGGGTTCAACTCCCTCTGAGGCAGTCACCTCAGCCCAGGGGAGATCCCCCTTTCTTTTTCTTTCCCTGCCAACCTCGTCCAGTCCCCTTCGCCAAAACGGCCTGTAGGTGGTGTCGCAGGGCCCTGTTTAATTGCATTATATAATCTAACCTGTTTACTAAATCATGCAATTGGTCGCCTTAGGATTTACAGCTTCAGATGTGTACGGAGAATTGGACTTTGAGTCAAATTTAAAAACAAATAAAAGTGAGAGGCAGCTGTTGCTGATAGTGCGATATTCATCTTTTGGAAACAAATTCACCCCAGTGCTATAAATTATGCCTGGAAAAAAAGTGTTGTTAGTGGGAAGGAATTGGCTAGGTCTCTTCTGCTGGCAACTCGGAGCGATGAATCTTGAAATAACGGTGTCAACCTGTCACTGATTTCATGTGACTCTGGATTTATCTAAAGAAATGCAGGCGTGTGGGTGTGTGCGCGCACACAACACACACACACACACACACACACACACACACACACCACAGGTCTCTTTGCAGAGCCCAGACAGGGCTAGAACTCACACTGAAAGCTGAGTGTCTCCAGGAGCGTCCTGGTCCCCCTGCAGTTGGAAGCAGGAAGTTACTGAGAACTGGGGAACAAGGATGAGGTTAGTTACAGGTACAGGATGGAGGAAGATGGAGTGGAGAGAGGGTGCACGGGGAAGGGGGCTGGAAGATTTCAAATATGAGCAGGGATTTTACCCCCAAATCAATTTTTCTGAATGAAATGTTTTAAAAGGGGGCGGGGGAACAAAGGGTCCTTGAGATGGGGGCTAAGGAAGGGTGGGAAGACAGCCAGGCATCCTGCGAATGCGCCACACCCCCCAGCTCAGCAGGCACTGAGCTGGTGGGGGAGGGCAGGAAGAAGCGCAATGGCCTGAGACTTCAGGTGGCAGGGCTGTGGGGCCCAGGAGGTGTTGCCTTCTCTCTGTGTGTGCATCTGCCTCTGTCTCTCTTCCTCCCTCCCTCTTGTGGTCAAGTAGGGGCCTTGGAACCAGACCATACCTATGTCTGTGTCATCAAGGAAAGAGCTGGGGGAGGAACAGAGCAGAATTTGCACTCGGTCCTGACCCTCTTGCTGAGTGTGTCCTTAGCCTGGTTGACAAAGGGTCAAAAATGAGCATCATCATTACAGGGCCCCAGGACACACTGCGCCTGACCCAGAGCCCAGGCCCCTGTAAGATATCATAACCAGGAAGACCACTTCCCTAGTGCCTCTCTGGCTCCCTTCTGGAACAGTCAGTGGAAGCAGAGATGACAAGCCAGGTGACTGGCCACCCATAGCTCTCAAAGCCGTCATTGGCTGCCTTTGTGACACACCTACTTGGAAGGTGGTGCCAAGTTGTGTCCTGGTATCATGACTTTGGTCTCCAGGGTACAGCATGGAGCAGGGTGGATGCCAATCTGAGCTCTGCCTAGGACTCTTGAAAATCTCCCTTCCCTTCTCCTTCATCAGCTCTTAACTGCCACAGGGAGGGAAGGGGCTTTGTGACAGGCAACGCATACCCCTCCCTGCTCCTGACCCAAGGAGTGGCCTGTGGAGCTACTCCCAAAGGCTTCCCTCCTCAAGGCTGTTTTACTGCCTGCTCTTTATTCAGAATAGCGTGTCCCTGTGTGGATGAGCACACAGGTCATTTATGCACATTCACTCATGACCCAACCTAGACATGAGCGTGAGCTTGCTCAAAACCCCCCTGTGGTACTATTTTCAAGGGTCTCCCCCTCTTTCCCTTTCTCTACCCTCATGGCTGTTTTACTGCTCACTCTTTATCTGGAATAATGGGCTCCCGTGGAGACAGCAGGGAGGCCATGTACGCATACCCGTTTATGACTCAGCCTAGAGATGAGCACACCCATCATTTCCCCAGAGCCGGGTCTGTCTGCAGTGTGTGCTGTGGTTATCACCCATCCTCCTTAGCTTCCTCTGGGTCCACCTTTGGGTGGGTTTGTGCAGGGGGAGGCTTAGTGGTCACAGAAAGGGGAGCATCTGACTATGCAGTGTTTGGGGACAGAACTCTACTTCCAGTTAGGAGCAGCTCTACTGGCGATCACAGACCCCTTCTTCATCCTTAGCTCCTCATTCCTCTCAGGGCAGAACTTGCCTCCCTCGAACTCCAGCTGGGCCAGGTTTCCCAGAGAGGGGCCTACCATCTTGCCTGGCTGCTGAGAGCTGGCCCACTGTCCTGACTCCTGGGTGTCCTGGCACCTCAGAGCCCACAGTTCCAGGGCTACTGCCTTCCTGCCTTTCCCCTCTGGCTAGGCCCTCAGCTTGGCTTCCAGCTTCTCCACACTAGGACCTGAGAGTGGTAGAGCTCCGCTCGCCTCCGCACCTGGCTGTCACACCTTTGTTGGCTTCAAAAAGCTGCTGATATATTTTACAAACTGAAACAGCAATTTAATTCCCCCTGATAGCGGCAATTGTCCATTAGATCTTCCTACCGAGGAGCTTAACAATAATTCCTTTCATCCAACTGCTTGCTTCTTCTTGATCTGAGAATCAATCCCATAAATAGCAGGCAAGAGTTTTCACATTACTCTCCCCCTCCAGCTTTTAGCATTTTGATGAAGATTCTCATGTCTTCTTTAAGCACTTTATAACTTTGCAATTTTTCCCCTTTTGGTTCCTTTAAACAAAATAAAACAAACAAGAAAAGAAGCTTGGCTGTAAGGGAAAACACAGCCTGCACCCTTCTCACAGGGGCCAGGGTGGCAGCAGTGACCCCAGAGGAGCCCCATCTGCTGAAAAGCGGGTGCTGCTCTGTTCTAGAGGGGTGTTGGCTGTGTCTTAACCTATGCTCACCCACAGTTGGATTCTGCTTTGGCCGTTAAGTTTGGCTCACAGCCCTTTCCCCTTCCAAGAGGCCCCTCTCCCTGTCTTAGCTCAGAACCAAGAGCTGAGGGGTCCCCAAGTGCTGTCCTCCCTGGGGCCTGTTGCTCTGGTTCCTGCCCACTACCTGACAACTGTCTGATCCAGAATGAGGGTTCTGGCCTAGCTTCCTCCTCCTTTCTGGCTTCTTTCTGGCTTTCCAAACAATGTGAGTGGGAGATGGGAGAGAGACAAGGTGGTCTTCGGTTATGTCTTTTCTTTCAAACATCGAGACAGCTATAGTGACAGGGCTAGAGGAGGGCCTGCGAGCTCTTCTGTGGGGTGGCAGTCAGGGTGGATTCCTCCCAGGAGCCCCGCTCTGGTCCCCCGAGGCATGGTCACATGCTCCCTTGTCTGCACACACACACACAGAAACAAATCTAAAAAAGAATCCAAGGACTGAAGTCTACCTCAACAAACCTGATGCCCAGGTTTATTATTATTTGTGGAGAGCTGACAGCAGCCGCTGCTCAGGAGCTGAGCTGAGAAAACAACACAGGCCCAGCCCCTGAGGCTCACAACTCAACAGAGACAGACAAACAGCTCGGAAGGACGGATGCTGGGGATCCTCCAGAAGAGGGGCCAGGTAGACCCCCCTGTGCCATGCTCACCCCTTCCCCTGTTCCTGCATTGGAATGAGCGCTTGCTGGAAGAGGGGAGCAGTGGGAAAGCAGACGTGGGGGCTGGGAAGGTATAGGCAGAGAGAAGCTGGGCCGTGCGGGTCGGCAGAGGCAAGAGACCCAGCCCATTATCAGTGACGGTCCCAGCATCCCTGGGACCCAGGGGCTCCACAGGGTCAGCCAGGTCCCTTTCCTCTCTGAGAAGGCTGGAACCATATTCTCTGGGTGGACAAGCCCCACATTCTAAACCCTCCTCCAGGAAAAAAAATAAAATGACTAAGAGCCAGCGTTGTGGAAGCAAGTGGTCTCTGGACTAGGTCACTTTGTCACCGAAAATCTACTTGTCCCCAGGCAATGGGTGACTTCCCTGGGGTTTCTGTATGGCCCATGTGATGCTCAGGAGAGGCTGGGGTGGAGCCTGTGATCAGCTGGAGGATGAAAGGCCCCTGGCCACGCTCCCTCTCCCTCGGTCCTCACTGCCGATGGGATGCGGGCAGGTTCAGTGGCCCTGTGCTCCTGACCTGTTGAAAATCCCCTGCCAAGGAAGGCCAGGTGACAGCCTTGATTTGAGAGGGAGTGATACGGAGCAGCGAGTCCATCCAGGACCCCAGACTCACCGTCTAGCTGGGCGGACACGCCCTCTCCGACGCCATGCCTTTACTGTCTTTCTTGCCCATTAGATCAGCATCGCATATTACAAGACCATACTCATATCACAGTTTTCCCTTTTTGAACCTGTGCTCCAAGCCCTACTCTTCCACACGGAGCTTTCTTTCACTTTCCTTTCCACCCAGTCTTACAGAGGGTACAGCAGCAGGATTGGTCACTGCACACGCTTCTATGTTATGGAGCATGTCCTGCTCCTGCTCACAGCCCATCCTGCCCAGTGACCCCTAAGCTCCCCAGCACTCCAGAGCACAGCTCTGTCCAGCTTTCTCCTTGTAGGGGACACGAGCATGTGCATTATGACTTCACAATGATGGAGCCTGAAAATATATATTGCACAGTCGCAATTCAATTTCCTTGGCTTACCATTAGGATGTAAACCAAATAAACAAGTCTGAGAGGGACAACCCGTTAAATCCTAACAGTAATTTAGGTCCCAGTGAGAATGAGTTTGTTAGTCCCTTTCCCTGGGGTGAATTTTGATGGTATTGAGACAATAATACAAGAAGACTAACAGCTGCTCCAGCCCTCCCCTCATACCAAGCCTTGTGACACGCAGATGTGGGAGTCTGCTTTCCTCAGTAATTGTGAGGTGCTGACGCTGTGGTTGCTCCCACTCTTAGAAGGGAAGACTGAGGCTTAGAGAACCTGAGAGCGTCTGCAAATGTTACACAGTCTACTGCCAGAGCCTGAGTGCTTAGGGGCGAAGACAAGAAACACCAGCGGAAGATCGAGACCTTAGAAAGTGGAAGAGTCACAGCTGATGAGGAGAACAAGCTGCCGAGCTGGCTGGGCCCCCTCACCTAGGCTGACCTTTGATTTTCATATGGCCTGAATTTCTAAGAACTGCACACCTGGGCACCACTGAGTGTCTTCTGCACGTCACACGAGGGCTGTTGTACGCAGCTGAAGTGTAGAGCTGGGCCTTTTCCCATGGGGCTACTTCAACAATAAGTCAGTCCCTTTGTGTTGGTCCTGGTGCAGGAGAGTGGCTCCAAATTTATCTAAAAATCTTACTGCATTTTGTTCTTATTATTTTATAAAAAATGACTGAGTGGGAGATGAAGAAATAAAAGTGCTGATACCAGCAATAAGAAGTAGGGGTCTCAGGAAACATAATCCAACCAAGGCAAAGATGGAAACGTTGAGCATGCTGAACGAGGCGAATCTCGAGTCTCTGCCAGACTCACTGGACTGTGTTTCAATTAGGAAGGGAAAGAACAAATTTAAAAAGTTGTGTAACTGGGAACCCAACCGAATCATGAGCTTTTGCCGTGTGGGAACAGATACACCGCCCGGGATGGACCCAGGCTGCCACGTCCTGGCCCGCACTCAGCTGCTGGGGTGGGGCTCCGACTGCCACTGACCAGAAACTGCTAGTGTCTCCTGGGCAGCCTGGATGAGGTGCCCTGCGGGGGCTCAGGTGAGATGGGTGGGAGCAAGCACATGGTCAGCCTGCTCTCTGTGGCTGTCTCTGTGTGGCTTTATTCCCTACCCCACCCATAGCTGTCCACGGAACACCCATAGCTGTGTAAAAAAAAAAAAAAATCCCTGTTCTAGAATAAAATTCCCCGTGACTCACAGAAGAAGGGGCACCTGGCTGTCTCTTTGGAAAGCCCACGCAGCTGGGCAATAGCCGTTTGCTCAAGGCAGGGCACTGTCCTTCGGGAGCGCCCCCTCCTGGTTATATCTTTGTAAACTCTAACTTTCTCCTGTAGAAGTTCCTTCGTCTCAGCGCTTTCTCCTTCCTCTCTCAGCCCAGGGAGATCCAGGCAGCAGGCTCCTCAGACAGCAGTGAAGACATCTTTGCAGGTCAGCAGAGGGTTAGCACTCAGAGCCTCCAAGGCAGGCAGCAATTAGAAAGACAGAGTACAGGGGCTGTGCCCCACCTCTCCCAGGCTCCTGCCGGCCTCCCGCCAGCTCCCACCTCTTCAACCTCCAGCCTTGGGAAGGGGTCTGTAGTTCTCCGGCTTCTACCGGGCAAAGCTTTACTCCTATGCTGGCCCTTCCAGCTCCACTCAGGCACAAGGAGGAGTGTTTCATATTAGCAGCAGAATACGTGAGGACTAACAACTTGTTTAAAAAGCGTAATTCCCATGGAACCTTAGGTCCCAGCCTTCACCATGGCAATTCATTTCCTGTTGAGGGTAGAAAAGCAAGCGCCTTGCCTTCAGCTGAGTCTTTGTGGGTTTGAAGTTCAAGGTTGGGCCTCTGTTTCCCCCCTCTTCTTTCTCCTATAAGATGGACCTGACTTGTCATGCCAGGGAAAGGAGCACAGGATAAAAGAGGGAGAGGAGAAGATTCTGCACAGGGGCCCCAAAGGACCAATCAGGTTGCTCTGACTTAGAACAGCCACTCATCTCCTGGGACCTGAGCGCTTGTTGCTTTGGCTCTTCCAAGGTCAGGCTGCCCAGAGAGAAGGAACGCAGGACTTGGCTTCTAGACTTGGAGGTTCTGTCTAGAGCAGGTTGAACCAGGAAGGCAGCAGGGTGTCATGGCAGATGCCACCACAATGAGACCCTCAGCCAAAGGTTCCGCCGGGGCCTAAGCTTGCCAAGAAGGCCCTCGGGCTTCCTTCTCTTTTCAGGGCCTGGCTCTGTCTGCTTTGGGGCAGTAAGAAGGGCAGTCTGCCATCTCTTTGTCCTGGAGTTCATGAATGGGAGAGAAGGGTCTCACACAATGGGCCGCTTGCATGGTCAGGATTGTTCCTAACAGAAGCTGTGTGTGGTGAGCTCAGGGGTGTGGGGATAGGGCCGGTGGGCAGAGCAGGAGGACGAACCCACTGCAGAATGACTGGGAAGGTCAAGGACGGCATGGGAGATGCGCAAGGCGCCTGGGCCAGGCCATGGTGGAGGCCACTGCTGTCACTCACTGCCCTGATCTCTACTCACTACTCTCTACTCAGGAACTGGCTGTTGCTTCCCAAGCCAGGAGCAGCGGGGACTCTGACTGTCCGAGAACAGCTGGGAAGTTCCTGAGCAGGAGCCAGGTCTGATTTCTTCCCTGGACGAAGGAGGAAAGTTGTCCAGGTTGATGTAGTGAGTTTGCCACAGTCCTCACTGGTTTCCGGGCACCAAGCAGCAAGCTCCACACTCACTTACTGTTTGCTACACTGCGCTGAGCAGTGGAAGGAACAGAAGGAAAGAAACAGGCAAAGGAAACAGGCGTGATAAGGGCACAGCACAGTGAAAATTGCCTGGAGCTGAACTCCAAGACTTCAGGTTTAAGAGGATCCCAAGGGCTAAGGGAAGTGAAAAGGAAGAAAAACAAACAAACAAAAACAAAACAAAACAACAACAACAAAAAACCAGGGGCCAGGGAGACAGCTCGGCAGTCTAAGCACCTGCATGGCAAGTAGAAGGACCCAAGTTCCAGCCCTAGTACCTCATGCCATGCTGGCCCCTAACCTGGGTGTGATGGTACATGTTTATAATCCTAGCACTGGGCAGGCTGAGACAGGAAGATTATTGTGAGTCTGCATTGCGTAGCGAGGGTCCAGGGAGATAGCTCAGTAAAATAAGTGCTTGCCTGGTAAGCGCAAGGTCCTGAGTTTAATGCCTGGTACCGCAAAAATAAATAAATAAATAAAACTGCATAGCTAGACTATCAAATAAATATGATGATGATGATAAAAATAATAACAATTTTTTAAAAAAGAAAACAAAACAAACCTCAAGCTTCAGGACTCTGGCGAAATTTCAGAATTTTAGAGATAATGAAAGGAAACCAAAAGTGCCCTGAAGGGCCGGGGAGATAGCTCAGTAGAATAAGTGCTTGCCTGGCAAGTTCAAGGTCCTGAGTTCCATCCCCA
>NDGM011244690.1:11122-24174 GCA_002564305.1 Octomys mimax
GCCCTGGATCCTTTTTTACAACTGAAATAAGAAGTCAGTGGGTCCAACTGAGGTGGCACACACTTGTAACCCAACCGGCTTGGGGCTGAGGCAAGAGGATTACAGATTTGAGTAATTTAGCAAAATTATCTCAAAGTAAAATTTCAAAAGGGCTGAGAATGTAGCTCAGTGGTAGAATACTTATCTAGCACGTGTAAGTCCCAAGGTCTAAGCCCTAGTACCCTGAAAAGAGAAGAAGAAAAGGAGGAGAAGGGGGAGAAGAAGAGGAAGAAGAACAAGACGGAGCAATGGCATCAAGAGTCAAGTCCTCTGAGGGATGGCGGGCACTGTCACTAAGTGGTAGAACCCTTGCCTGTAGTGAAGAGGTACTGGGTTCAATTCCTACACTGCAAAGAGCGAAGGAGGGGGTTGGTGCAGAGATGAGAGGCCGCTGTACCCCGGGAAGGTGGGGGAGAAGACTCCCCTGCAGCAGTCAGCACAGCACTGAGGGGCGCACTTCCCTCCTCATAGCCACGTCAGCCGGGTGGCCATGAGCCGCAGTCTTTCCACACCCACACCGGCTTAAATGCTTTTTTTTCAAATATATTTCCACATATTTTGATCTGTAGTTCAAAATGTGGATGTTAACTAAAGTCATACAGCAGAATGTAAGTCTTCTAAATCTTAACAATTTAAAAATAGAAGATTATAGCTCAGCGGATTAAAGCGCCTGCAAGCAGGTGCAGGGGCCAGGGGTTCAATCCCCAGGCCTGCCTGCCGGCCCCTCCCCTGGTCACGCTGAGATGGCAATTGAGACTGGTGCTGTGGCAGGCACCTGTAATCTCAGCTCTTGGGAGGCTGTAAACAGGCGAATCACTATGAGTCTGATCTAGTAGTGAAACTCTGAATGCCCTGTAGACCCTTTCCTAAAATACAAAAAATAAAATAAAATAAAAATAATAGCTTATTATACTATAGAGTAATACATAGTATTATATAGTACACATTGTCTATTATATAGTAGTACATAGTTTAATATATATTATTACATGCATTATTTAAAATATCCAATTATACATAGTATAGATAATATATATTATAATAGTATATGGCATCATATGATTATATAGCTGTTTTTATTTTGTACTGGGAATTGAATTAATGACTTCACACTTGCCAGGCAGGTGCTGTGCTCCTGAGCTATGGCCCTCATCCAGTTATACAGTATTATATAGTATCCAGGTTCTTTCTTTCATTGTAAGATTAGAAATAATATGATAGAACAATGCCATTAAGACTAAAGAGAAAAAGGTTTTGAACTTGAAATGTTAATATATATACACTAATATTAACATATAATATATACTAATAATATATATGCTATATATAGTATAATATTCCACATATAGTATAAGATGTTCTATATAAATGTATTAAATAGTAAATACTATAATATGTAATAGTATATGTAATTCATAGTGTTATGTATACTGTATATCATGTAGTATATATTTTACATTAAAATTTAAGAGATTTATGTTTATATTAATGTATAGTAATATACATGTATTGCATAACATTACATATCACATATAATATTATACTATACGGCATATAATATACCAATATGTCCTAAAATAGACTACTGAATATAGTTTGATAAAAAAAATCATCAAATTTGTGCAAACTGGAAGGGACAGGGTATGTGGTGACTCATCCAACTTCCTTGGCAAGGCACAGACAGAGAGACAAGTGAAGAAAGAGGAACAGTTAAGAGGAACGTTAGCATATTATTTAGGGTCAGGGAGGTGGCTCATTAGAATAAGCGCTTGCCTGGCAAGTGCAAGGGCCTGAGTTCAATCCCTGGTTCCACCAAAAAGAAAGAAAGAAAGAAAGAAAGAAAGAAAGTGTGTTATTTAGCACAATAAGTACCAGCTATCAAACAACTAAAATTAGAAGTTTTTCATTGTGGTTACAGAGGTGGAGAAAGGAAGGGAGGCCTCTAACCTCGTAGCTTTACATTCTTTGCCTTTTACTCACATGTACTTTAGTTCTAATTTCATAAAAGTGTAATCGCTCATATAAGTGAAGAAGTGACGCAGCAACTGAAAACCATCAGGACAGACCTACTTATTTTGGCTTGGAAAGCAGCGCATCATACAATCTAGGTTTAAAAAGCAGATTTTACACAAAGAAATGATAAATATTTAAGGAGAAGCAAGTGCTAATTATCCTAATTTAATCATTACACATTGTATCCATGCATAGATTGCTCACATCCCACCTCACAACTAAGCACAATTATTATGTGTCAATTTTTCTAAAATGCAAGTTTTTAGGGCAGGATTTCATCTCTATCTCTTTCTTTCTTTCTTTTCTTTTCTAACCTAGGGACTTGTGCATACTAGGCCAGTACTATAAAAATCAACCACACCACCCTCAAAACACAACAGTGTCAAAATACCTCCCCTCTCCCCATGAAGGCCTAGACCGTGCCTTTGAGGAGCTTCCTGACTGCCTCCCCTTCCATGTCCTCTGCTCTGGGCTGTGCAGTCTGCTCCGGGAACTTCCTTTCCTTGCAGATCTTTGTCAGGCAGGTTCCTCTTTGGCAATAAATGAGGGTAATCTTGTGCATACTGTATTTCAAGAAGCAGCTCTGAGTCCTTGAATGGAAGAACCTGCCCAAGAGTCTGACAGCTTTCTACGCAAGTGTTTGCTGGAGTGGAACAGAGTAGGGAGAGAGGACCAGAGGTTCCCGCTCTCAGGATGAAAGGCTCCTCAGAGAGCTCCTGGTTCACCACCCTTATTCACAGATAAGAAACATGCACAGGGCCCTGGCTGGTGGGTAGTGAAAAGCATCAGCCCATTGACAGTAAGCCCAGGAAAGAGAAGTGAGCTTGTGAGAAGCCAGTCAGGCAGAGACCCAACAAGACACAGAAGGTTGGACTGGAAGCCTGGACTAAAGTCTGCAGAGTCCAGGGCAGAGGGCGGTATGCTCAGGAGCTGCCTGGGACACAGATGGATGACTCTGCGGCAAAGCCTGGAGAAGTCAGACTGTATCACTCTTCCTGAGTACACCTCCTGTCTAGGAAGGAGCAGCAATAATATGAGGAGGAGAACATGTCTTGGGGCTGCTGGGAGAGGCTGAGGTAGGAGCCTCCGTTCTGAGCATTTCCCATGCACTAGATGCTGTATGAAGCCCAAGGGGGCCCATGATTATCCCCATCACATAAAGATAATGACAGGAAAAGCTCCAGTTGTGCAATGTGCCCAAGTCCCACAGCCAGTAAACAGCAGAAGTAGGATCTGAGCTTTGTTGGTCCAGATGCAAAGCCTGAGCTTGCACAGAAATCAGAGCTCTCCAATAAGCATGTGCTAACTCACTCATAGGAAGAAAAGTGTTCTTCCCACATGGCGGGTCAATGAATGTGCTTCATTTTCTTAGTTCTGAGTTAGAAATCATCCTCTTCACACAACTAGTGGGCCTCCAGGTGCCTTTACTGGCTCTCGAGGATAGATCCACCTCTGCCTAACAGGACTGGGATGTCACCAGCAGCTGGGGTCCCTTTGCTACAATTCTGAGCACAGATGGTGCTTCCTGAGGACAGAGACTGACTATACCAGGGCTCAGCAGGAAGGGCCAGTGTCCCACCTGAGCACAGGGAAGAGAGAAGCTGGAGAGCAGAAGGCTTGGTTTTTACACCCTCAGCCCAGCTCTGTCCTCAAAGGCACATGAATTTCTGGCTGCCTCTCAGACCTAAGGTGTCCCCACTGCCTCTGGTCTCCTTGGGAACTTCTCCCTCCACTGAACCTCTGGCTTGGGGGGAAGGCGGCTGGCAGGCCCAGGAGAGATTGCGTGTCAGTTAAGGTTTGTCATTACACGTGGAGATCATTAACGAGACTTATTTTTAAATTGCAATTGCAAAATGTAAATGCTCCCCAAACTAATGTGTAATTGCTACCCCCTCCACCCAGCCCTTCCCCTCTGGTGCCAACTTTGCAAGGAGAGAATTAGAAAATAAAAAGGGGGTGGATTATGTAAGCAAAACGATTTTAAAAAAGGAGAGCAAGGGAGCTAAGAATTTAAGTGAGACAGCTGGCGGCTTCTCTGATTGCCACACTTTCAGCATTAGCTGCAAAAATTGTCCTTGCCAACTGCACCCGTCCCAGCAATAGTTCAAATGTATGTATTCCCCAGGACAGACCATAGTGTTACTCATTTGGAAAGACAGCTCAGTAGGGTGTTTGTGTGTGTGTGTGTGTGTGTGTGTGTGTGTGTGTGTGTGCACGTGGACGTGCGCACCCGGGTCCTGGGGGAATAAAGAGATGGAGGTCAAGGGTGATGTGTGAGTTCATTTCTGTGTCATCCACAGAAGCCTCCCATTCTCCAGAAAGACAGTCCATGACAGTAGTCAGCAGCCAGCCCCCCCATTTCCCCATAGTCTATCATGTAGGTGGTAACACTAGGCACATCCTGTCTCCCAGGCAGAGGCCAGTCTGTTTGGACACTCTACTGTGGCCTCAGCCTGGAGAAAGTGGGGCTCTACCAACTGGGGAGTTCCAAAGGAGACCTTCAGTTGCATTTTGGTCCCAAAGCAAGCCCCTGGACATGGGAAACATACACTCCTACCTCACCAGCATATAACCCTTGTCCGTCTCTCCTTTGTGTTTCACTCGCCTGCCGTCTTCTTCATATCCTCGCTGCACACAATGAGTTCTGTGCCACATCACTGTCCACACAGGATCAAGTGCTAGAAAGTGTCAACTGTTTCCCAAGGGGGACTGTCCAGATGAGGGGAACAGGAATCTCGACTTTCAGGATAGCCTTCCCTCGAGGAACCACAGTGTGCTCAAGCTTGCCAGCTGCCCCTTAATACACCTATGGCACCGAGCTCCCCAGACAGAAGCAGGGCGATCCCTGCTGCAACTGTCACACCGGGGCATGGGGTCTGCTATGGACATCCGTGGCTTTGTTGGCCACCTGCTAGCTGAGCTGGCCGGGTCCTTACCATTCATCTTTGCTCTGCAGAGAAACCAGCTTTTGTGTGGAACATGGCCATGATTACTGTCCCCGAAAGGGAAGCTCACAAATGATAGGGCCATGGTGGCCCTAGGATGTCAGAAAACTTACAAAGTCCTAGGCAGGGGCCTTTGGACCGGGAGCCCGATCTTACCATAACAGAAGCAGCCCTAACGTGCAGCATACTAGGAAGCAAAAAAGGGTTATTCTGGATAATTGGCTCTCTAAATCCTGCCTCTTGCTGATATTTAAGTTCGTGAGATCATGAAGTTACTTTAGAAGATTTAAAAAACAAAAACCCTATATCCCTGTCTGATAAGAGGATTAAATGAGATTCTCTATTCAAATACTTAATGTATTCTAAAGAACCATTTCTCCATCAAATACAGCTGGGGTGCACTTTCCTCAGTGTTCATCACAAACCCTTGTGGTGCAGATTCCCTGGTCTTTACCCCCACTGACAAACCAGAGTCTGGCTGTGGGGCCCAGGAGCTGCGTCATTACCAGCACCCCTAGGTAACTCTCCGGCAATGACACTTGCTCCAGAGAGTTACATAGACACGACGTCCATCTCTAGCCCCAGCTCATTGCGCAAGGAACACATAGAAGAAACAAAGCACAGGGACAAGGGTTGGCCTTGGCCCTGAAGGAGCCAGGCAGGCGATATGAAGAAACAGCAGGGTTTTGCCGTCTAAGGCTGCCTGTGTTAAGTCTCAGTTCTGAGATCAGCTGACTCTAGAAGCTTTTGGAAGAGAGGAAAACTTGCCTGGAAGATCGAGCTGCGTGTTCAAGGACAGGAGCGCATGTCTTACTGTTGGGTGGTCCCGGCCTCTGGGGTGGTCTCCAGGAGCCTCACTGCCCTCTGCTTACTTCCAGCTGGGCTGGAATTGCTCCCCCGAAGCTCCAACCTGAGCACCTGTGGGAGGGCAGAACAGCACTCAGCAGGGGCTCGAGCACAGGGGCCTCCTGGCTTGGTTGACCCTTCCTCTCCCCAGGATGCGCTCTTCTAGAAGGGCACATTCTACTTCTTCTCCGCGCTTTCCTACCGTATTTGCCATTTGACTCTCTCCCCAGACAGTTACAGAGCACCATCTCTCCCCACCATCCATTCTGGGGCCCAAAGCTTTCCACTGCTGTTAGCACCCTCTGGTTGCCTGTCTGGCTCCCTCTGTCCTCCAGGGTGGCAGGTCTCTGCCAGTGAGTTCTGGGTGCTGGGAAGACCAGCTGACTTGCTGTTCTGGGATCCAAGCAGAACTCCAAGGGAAGGGCAGCGGCCACAGCTCTTTAGGGGTTGCAGATGAGCATGGGATACCAGGAGGCCTGGGCTGGGGATCTGGAGGATTGGGTGGAAGCATGGTGCAAAGGGTGACTCAGGGCAACAGGGAAGAGGGGAATGCACCTGGGGTCTGCAGGTGGCTTTGGCTGAACAAGTTATTTGTTGAACTTTAGGTTACAGTGAATTTTTCTTTCTCAGTGTCTGACATGAACCAAGGTGCCTGTACATGCTGTCCTAAGTTTTGGCCAGATATTTTCCTCAGCAGGCCCACCAGCATCTCTTAGTGGATGAGTTGTTAATCTGGTTCTGGGCCACTGTGCCTGCAGCCAGGGTAGCAGGGTCCTGGGTGCCGGCTGCACCTTGAGCTTTCCTGTAGCGCTGGGCAATGCCTCTAGGCAAGGGCCCCAGGCTACACTCGAGGCAAAAGCATCTTTAACATTAACAGTTCCTTCTTAGTTAACACCGTGTTAGTCTCTCTGTAAAAACACATTTGCACCTCAGTAAAGAATGTAATTAACTAGTGACATGACAACAAAAGGAGTGAAGCAGTAACTTGGGCAGGAAGCTGCGGCAGGAAAATGGAAATGTAGACAGGGGAGGCTTTCCCACCTCCCACATGTGCCCTGTGTGTGCACACCCATGCACACACACACACCTGTGTGCACACTGCTGGAGAGGTGAGGGTGGCAGAGAGATAGCATCTGGGGTGCGGAGAAAGGTTTGAAGTCCCAGAAGCAGAAAGGAGGAGCGTAAGAAGTTCCTGGCCTGGCTGCGAGAACCTCCAAGGATAAGCAGGGCAGCTCCTGCACTTCTATGAACATCTCGGCCTGTTCCCTGTTCCTCAACCCAGACTCTTTCCAGAGGGGACCGATATCGAGACCCAGTTGCAGGGCCCGTGGGACAGCCATGCCAAGGAGTCCAGAGTATGAGTGGTTCCATAAGAGTCAAGTCGTTCCTTTCTCTCCCCCACCCTGCCCCTCCTTCAGGAGACCACATCTGTAAACGCTCTGACAATGCCCAGCACACTGGCTTCTCAAGCTGCAAACCCAAGACACTGCCCATCCCTCCCTGCTCCAAGCCCCACCTTGTTCTCTCTTCCCATCACTCTCCCTTCTCATCCCTTTCTACCAGGGAGATCATCCTCCCTTCTTTCCATTTCCAGTGCCCCAACCTGGAGAGGTCCCCGGCCTTGCCTGTCACAGCCCCTCCTCCCTGCCAGCACCACAGCTTTCAGACCGAGCTTTCCAGATGGGCAACTCCTTCCCTACTCTCTCAGTGTTCCAATTCTGTATTTCCACTCAACCAGGCCCTCGCCCACTGGTGGCAAACCTGTGGCACACATTGAAAGCTCTAAGAGGATTACCATCGGTGCTAGGTCATTCTTCAATATTCAACTTAAACAATGTGCAGCTGCCTCTGCAGCCAGAAATAATTTTTCCTCTTCTGTGTTTCCAGGGAGCATGCTGTTTGTCCTCTGTGAAAGGTCTTGTCACGTTCTGTCTCATGGTGCAGCCATCTTATATATTTGTCATGTCTTTACAGTCAGTTTCTCGTGGACAAAAATGTGTCTGCAAAATCACTCAGCCTGCAAAGTACTTTATGTACACTGTTTCTGTCAGTTCCTAAACTTTAGGAGTCGATATTTTAATATACTTTTTATATCTTTACAAAACCACACATGTTTATTGTAGAAAATAGATAAATAGGAGACTAAAAGGTGTTATTCTATAGTTCAAAGATGACTACAGCCAACATTTGGAATAAAGTGGTTCTTTCTTAAAAATCCATACTACTCCATAACCAGCTTTTTATATTTATCAGCATATTAAAACTTCTCATGTAAAGGGAAATATGTACTCTAATTTTGATAGCTATATAATATTGTATTTATGGGTGTACTATATATATTCAGCCAGATTTTTAATCATATGTAAATTTATATTATTTCCAGTTTTTGCAGTTAGAATAACAAATAATGCCCATTCTTTTTCTTTTCATGTATTTGGGATAAGATCTCATTACACAGCTTGGCCCCATAGTGATCCTCCTATTTTAGCCTCCCCAGCACTGGGACTACAGGGGTGCACCACCATGTCTGGTCTTGGTGGCTGACTCAGTGTGCCCAGGAGCAGGGCCGGCATAACATATGGTGCTGGGGATCGAACTCCGGGCCTTGCGCTTGCCTAAGTAGCTGCTTAGTCCACTGAGCTATCGCACCAGCCCATAATGCCCATTCCTGCAGCTGACTTTTGCATCAGACTTGATCATTTTTTTAGGGCAAGTTTTTAGATAGCGACTTACCAAATCCAAAAGTATGTTTGTTTTAGAGTTTTTACAAATTACATGCAGAAATGTCCTTTACATCCTGCTAGAAGCATATGACACATGCCTTTTTCCTTGCCAGGCAGTAATTCCCATTTTATATAAATGGATAATTAGGTTTAAGAAAGTCATGCACAGGTCTTTACTAGGAACATGGCCAGCTAGTGGCATTGTCTTCTGATTCCACATCTGTTGTCCCCCATCCCTGTCTTTGTTTTTGTGTTTCTTACAAAGCCAAAGAGAATGTTTGCAGTCTTAAGTTCTGAATGAATACTGGGGTCCCTGAAGGGGAAGGCAGAGGTAGATGTGATCCGAGTGGTGAGGTAGGCCGCTCCTTGGCACTGCATGAATGTCACCTTCTGGATGTCTGAGGCCAACATGGCAGACTGGAGAGCTATTTTGAGTAGGTTCATACTACTCTCTCCTTTCCTCTTCTGGGCGAATGTGAATTGCTTCAATTCAGCCACAGTATATTAAAAATCTACCATGTACCCAGACCTGATGATCCAAAGATCACACACACACATACACACACACACACACACACACATACACACACACACTCTTTCACCTTATCTTCAGGGGGCTCCGAGCCCAGTGGGGAGGATGGATGGAAAGGAAATCATTGTCACCTCAGTGTGTGCATGAGGCTGTTCCTGGCAGCTGGCTCCACCATCCCCTCCTTTCTCACCCTGCAGCAGAAGGGCAGGGGTCAAGGTCAGGGTCAAGGTCAGTGCTGGGGAAGTGGGGCGCTCTGCCTGATTGTTGTGTCCTTCAACTTCTGCCTCTCATCGAAGCCCTGCGAGACCAGAGCTGCCCCACCTGCGTCCTGCTGCAGCCACACGCTGCCCTTTTTCTCTGGCCATGCTTCTGCGTGCTCCTCTCCCTGAGACAGCACGAAGGAGCTGGGACTCCTGGAGAGGAGTCACACCAGCATCAGGGAAGAGAATCCAACCAGCCTCCCACCCAGAGATTCATAAAATGCACATCAGCAAGAAGAAGGACCATCAGAGGTGACACTGGCATGCCCCGTGCAAGAGGCTGCTTCAGGGCTACAGTCTACCTGGGTTTCTCCTTTCCCAGCACTGACAGCCAGCGAGTTCTACTTGTTTCTCTACTGCCTGGAGAAAGCTTCGAGGCAAAAATATTGCCTGTAATCTCCTTTCTGTCGCTGCCAGCAATTCTTCTGAGCAGAAGGAGGGCAACTCCCATGTCAGAAAGAATGGAGGAGAATGAGAGACAGGCTGGGGTGGGCGGAGAGAAGCAAAGTGCTGTGGGATGGCATGTCCTTCCTCACTCTCTGCTCTCCCCTGGGAGCCACCCACCTGGCCCTGGAACAGCAAACCTAGTGCACCTTTTTACACCCCTGGCAGGGACCTCGGTGCATCGCACTCCCCCTGCACTAGGTCCTTTCCTCTGACGCTAACAGAAAGCCTGCAAAAATATTTCCAGATCATGGGCTGAGCATGAGCCCCACCAACAGGCATCCTAATAGGCAGGGTGAGGACACAGAGGAAGGGAAAGACACCCAGAAATTGGGCCTGGTGTGACTTGATGTGACAGTCCAGACATCTGGCAAGCAAGGAAGGAAGTAGGATCTTCAGACTGTAAATAAAGTTCCTTAGGTCCCCACCTCTTCCCCACAAAATGGAGAGTCTCTAGTCTACCTCTGAACTCCCATTAGACCCCTTCCTGCCGGGCCAAGTGCATGTTACCCGGGCACCTTCTCATGGGAATCTGGAGGCTTCTGCAGGGAATGCCTTCACCTCTTGGGCCAACTCATTCTAGGACCTTCTGCAGATGAGTAGGACAGACTCTAGAATTTCTGGCCAGAGGCCCAAACCAAAGACCTTGTCCTTCTACTTTGGGGGAACTGCTCCACCCTGGATTTATCCCAGGGGCAAAAAGCACCAAGGATATTGCCTTGGCCAGCCTAAGAACCTTCAAAGGGTCTATCCTCACTCTGGAGCCCACCCAAGGACTTTTCTTCTGCGAGCGCAGAGACAGTGGTGGCTGGCCTGTGAGTACTCTCCAGCACTCCCCAAGGCAGGTGCCTCTGAGAGTCTTCAGCCTCCTCCCACCCCTGCTGGGGCGAGCAAGCTAAGGAGGCCACCAGGGGCAGCTCTGCCTGCTACCAGTGTGTTCCGTGACCTTGGACTCTCTCCAGTCTGAATTCTGTTCCACCATCACCTTTGTCATTGACCTTCGCCACTGTCATCTGTAAACAAGAAGCTGGGCATGGAAGGGTGACATTCTCTCACCCTGTTCTCTGAGGACACTTCATTAGCTGCTAAACTCAACTGCCATCCCAAGAGGGGCTCCTGGGAAGCTACAATAGCACACAGACTGGTTTTTCACTGTTCCTTCCCTGTGCTATAATGGCTTGCTGGGACCTATGAAAACAAATTTCTTAGCCCTGTGCTTGTCCTGTACAACTAGCCTGGACCTTCCTCTATTATCTGATCCCCTGCTGCTTTTGAATCTGAATCTTTTCTCCTGCAGAGTCAGGCTGCCACTGTCCCAACACCAAGCGCATGTTAAGTCTGAGTCTCTGTCCCTTCTGGGGGACCTGATGTTTACCCTTCCTCTCAATCCACTTCCTGCCCAGTCCCCAAGGCCAGCTTCAGCCCTACCTCCCTGCCTCTGTCTGTGCTGTATGCCTGGGCCTTGATCTTATGCTCTGTTCTGAACTTCTCTTTGTGTTAAACTAAGTCTCCTCCACGGTGTCACGCTCTTCAGAGGACCCCCTGTGTCTCTGCTTCTTATTCCTTCCGTATACAGCTGGGTTAGTACTGTGCCCATGAAGATACCAGCAAGTATCCTTGTCACAGGTGGATAAGCTGTTACTAGAAACTACTAACTCAGATCAATGCCGAGTCAGTTCAGTCAAGAGTTTGCTTATTTAGTTATTAGATTTACTGCCAAATGCCCTGCAATTCTCTACATTTCACCGTGTCCCAGAGTCAAGACCATTTGCCTGAACTGTGGATTATTTCCCAGCTTTCTATACCAATCTTAAGTGAATGTGGGAGAGATTATGCAATAGAATGAGATCAGTCAACCTGAGATTCCATTGCTAGGTCTGTCTGCCTCCCCAGGTGATCAGTACACATTGTACAGTGATTGCTTTCCTAGTTCTGAAAAATGGGAATAATAATACCTAGCGCACAGGGTGTTTCTTAGGATTTTCTATTATATCTCATACAAATTGCGTAGTGGGTAGTAAAGGGCTCTGCAGTGACATGGACTAAGCCTTTAATAAATGTTGACTATTGGCATTCATGATGATAGTACTAATGGTATGGTTAGATCTTATTTAATAAAACCCTAATCTTTCAAGATTCAACTCTCCAATGTTCGCTTCCTTAAGGCCACTCTTCCCCACACAGGGCTGGGCATTCTCTCTTTTCTGTTCACCCCATAACTTTGACCATGATCTAAGATAAAGTCCGATGTTCTTAGTCATGAACTTTGGGCCTTACCGGGTCATTATTACCACTCGTTCTTATATACATTCTTCTTTGAAGCTCTGAGCTTTCCAAGCCGAGGACCAAGTCTCCACTACGCTTCCACTGCTGGACTCTGCTGGGTGCTCAGGAAACCAGGGACCGAATGGATAAGCAGGGATGCCAAAGGCAGCCAAGAGACCTGGCTAGAGTTTGAACCAGATGCAAATTTTCTCTGTCTGGAGAAGCAGGCTAGAGGGGCTGGGAATTTATCAGCGAAAGCGATCATGCCTGGTCACTCAGCCAAGGCCAGCCCCCAGCTCCCCCACTCTTCCTTGATTGCTTGCTTCCTGCTCTTCCTTCCTTCCCCAGCAGTCAAGATGCCCTGCCCTCACCCTGTTCCCTCTCTCACTAGCCTACTGGGTGACTGTGGGTTTTGAGGCAGCCTGCTCCGGAAGCGCACCTGGTTACGACTACCATTCTTTGTCCTGCCCCACCCCAGCTTGAGTTGTACCCCCTTCCTCTCCACATCCACCGCCACCACTCAGCAGTAGCTCTGATTCCTAGCACATCCTCTGCATGGCAGCCACAAGGACAGTTCCAGCAGCCTAGCTCACGCTCTGTAGTTTTCCTGGCACTTAGCTTGCCAAACTATGGTTGTCAGTGTCTAATCTGTCTACTCCACTGACTATATAACCCTACACAGAACCCTCAAAACCATATTTTTTTATCTGTATTTTGTATATACCAAAAAGATTTGTTGGATGAAGAGGTAAATAAAAGTATATGTTCAGCAGAGGACAAACAAAAGTAAATAGCACACCTTGTTCTAGTTCCTTAATAAAGAATATTTCTATCAGATTTAGTATTAAATCTTTACAATGACTCTCTGAAGTAGGTATTATCACTCCAACTTTTACATAAGGGAAACAGGTTAGAAAAGCTAAATGACTTTGCTGGAGTCATAAAGCTAGTCAAGAGTCCCAGGGTTTTATTGTGGCCTCCCCGC
>NDGM011244694.1:0-10812 GCA_002564305.1 Octomys mimax
TTTTTTTTTTTTTTTTTACTGTTTTGAATTCTAGTTTTGGCTATATTTTACTGTATTATGGTTTTGATTAATTTTAGCTTTGATTATTTTCCTCTTTTAGAAATTTAAAATTTGCTGTTTTATCACAGTTGTATCTTTCTTATGGAAATTTTAAATAAAAACACTTCATGTTTAAAGCAAAAAAGAATATCAGAGACCAAGATGCATTGATGGATTATGAAGTATAGTGATACATGAAAAAATCCTCTTGCTACATTTTATGTTATACACAAAAATATCATAGTGATTTAACAATATATGAATGATAACATTTTCAATCTCTTTTCTTTCTCACAAGACAAACCGATAATCCTGATATTTACCCACACTCAGCATGTAGGACTGAAGGTAGAAAGAAACAAAATTAAAAAGGAAAGAGATGAAAACACTAATGAGAGCATGGAGAATATTCTAATTATATTGTGCAATAGGCATAAAATTATCTTTGAAATGCCTGGCATCTAGTAAACAAGATTTTTGTATTAATTACAAGTTTCTTTCATTATATATGTCTGTAACCTACATTATACCCAACTCAGCATTTTGTTTACAAAGAAGGAAAAATCCCTGTGTTCTCAACACCACTAACAAAAAGTAATTTAAGGTTAAAGATAAACAGAAGTAGGGCTGGCCAAATAGCTCAACAAATTAAAGTGCCTGAAAGCAGGTTTAGGAGACAGGGTTCAATTCCTGGTCCTGCTGTGCTGGTCCCACCCCTGGGGCACACTGAGATGGCAATTGAGACTGGGAACGGTGGTGCGCACCTATAGTCCCAGCACTTGGGTGGCTGAAAACAGGAGAATCACTATGAGTCTGATTTAGTAGTGAGCCGCTGAACATCCTGTAGATCCTTTCCTAAAATACAGGGAAAAAAAAGATAAACAGAAGTTATTGGAAATATAATGTCAACCTCCTTATGAAAGTAAATAAATAATATCATATTTATTCGATTTGCAACAAAATTCTTCTGTGAAGCATTTTCTCCTCTAGAGACAAATATAAGTCAACTTCAAAAACTTAAAACTCATACTTTTGAAACTAATATATTTGAAATAAACATTATTTCCTCTGTTACAGCAAATAGAAATGCCAGGGTTAAATCATCTAGAAAAAAAGTTAGTATATCTGATTTCCTTGAGTTAAGAAAACACAAACATGGTACTCCAGCCTTCAACAAGGCTACGTTAAGTTTTCTTAATAGAAAATTACGCAAATTAAATATATGTTTCACATGTAGGCCATTGCAAATACAGTCATAGCTGTTTTTTTTAAAAATTATGAGCACTATTTAAACCCATCAAGAAAAATTTCATAGACTTATATTCCATTTTAATAAATGTCAAGATTGCTTTTGTGAACATTTTATAGGTATTGTGGAAAACATAAATTTCTTGTTAACTAAACTTGGTGTCACTCAATGTTTATGTATGAAACACAGTATTAATGATAGTAAAGTATTTTAAAGCATCATTATATACATAGACATAGATCAATAAACACATACAGAAGTAGATGAATAAAGAAAAATAGTTTCTTATACAATCATTTTAAAATCTGAGTGAACATTTCACAGATTGATAAAGACAAAAAGAATAGATTGCTCAGAAACTGAAAATATATCTAAAGAAATATACATTGTAATCAATATTCATTTCTATTAGAAATTTTTGTAGTGCATGATTACATTCATTATGGAAAATTGTGACATCTATGTAAAGTATTTTAATTTTTTTATCCTCTACTTTTTCCTTTCTCAAAAGATCTATTTCTCTGTTTTCTATTACCTTTTATTTTGCCCTTTTATTTGTTTATATAATTTATGAAAAGAAAAACTTACACTAATATCCTTTGGACAATTAGATACAGTTGTCTTGTATCCTGAGTGATGAAAGATAACAAGATGAAGTGTATTAACCATTGCTGCCCTCCTCGTATCTTGTTTTGAATGTTTTATATTTTCCTCTTTAAAATAAAAAAGGAAATATGTAGTTGTAACCTGAAAAAATTTTGCTTATTGTCAGCTAATTTACATTAGAAAATATTCAGCATTAAAATAATGGCATGGAACATGAAGACATCAATAAAGAGAGCATTGTCAGTGCGACAAATAACACACATGAAGGGCATGCTTGATGAATTTCAAAGACATTAAGTTAATCATGTGTTCATAGGACCAATCTAAAATGAAGTGGGGATGTGACACAGTACATGGACTGCTTTCCATTAATCACTTCAGATTACTGCCTGTAATTATGACATTGTTACTGGAAACATTAGTAACTTTTTAATTTAATACACTTTATTTTTTAGAGTAGCTATAGGAGGAATACATTAACCTTCCCTTCACAGCCCACATGTCCTATTATTAAAATCTTGCATTACTGTGGTACGTGGGTTGCAATGGATGATTAGATGTGTTGTATTATTTTTTTAGCTGAACTATAATTTTTATCCAGGTCCATCTTTCATGTTACGTTGCTTTATAGATTTTGACAAATACATAACACCATATATCTGCTATTACAGAGTCAAGCCACTTGGCTCTGTTGTTCTCAACCTTCTGCTTAACACCTAATCCCATCCAAACTCTAATCTTTCTACTATCTCCATAATTTTGTGTACTATCCAAACTCTAATCTTTCTACTATCTCCATAATTTTGTGTACTTCAAAATCATGTGGTTAGAATCAGAGAGTATATATATATATATATTCTTTTCTGAATGCCTTCTTGCACTTAGAAATATGCATATAAATTTCCTGAATCTTTTGTCACTTGATAGACTCATTATTTTTAGCACTGAGTAAGAACTGAATGAATAACTATGTCATCAGTTGTTAATGCATTTACTTAGCGAAGCATATATTAGTTGTTTCTATTTTTGGAAACTAGAGATAAAATTAGTGTAAATATTATTTTTCAGTTTTTGTGCATACATACTTTTTCAGTCAATTTAAGTGAATATCTAAGAGCATAATTGCTCAATTGGCTATGTTTATTTTTATAAGAAAGTGGCACCGCAAATGCACATATAAGCTTACATTTCCTCCAGCAATGAATAAGAACTTCATGTATTTCACATCTTCATCAGCAACTGGTCTCTCGGCATTGTGTGTTCTGACTATCCTTGTAGGTTTAGTATTAACTCATGCCTTTATTTGTAATTCCTTAATGATACATAGGCTTGAGAGCCTTCGTCCATGGTAATTCATCACCTTTTTATTTCCTCTGATGCATCACTTGAAATTTTTTTCTTTTCTTTTTTTAACCTAAGCTGCTTGTATTCTTATTCATATTTTTTGTCTTGTATATTTTAAATACATCTTTTGGGAAAGATGAACTTTTGTAAATATCTTTTGCGTGTTCAGTTTTGACTACCATAGTAATGGCTTTTGAAGAGCAACTACTTTTTAAATTTTGGAACTGTAGTAGTCAATGCTTACTACAGTCAGATGGAGAAGAGTGCAAAATGTTTGTGTACTGGAGACCTCGAAAGAGCTAATCAATGGCTAGGAGCCCACATCAATGCCGCCCAGGATTCCACACCAGGAGGCTGAAAGATGGTCAGTGGGAGAGTGAAGCAACTGAACCTAATGGCCCAAAAGCCAGTTCTGGAAGCTGATGTGTCTGTTCCAAAAGGCTGAAGGAGCTGAGCCAGATGGCAGAGGGATCTGCATTGAAAACCAGGAGATGATGTTCAGGATGAAGACAAGGATCAAAACTTCTCTAAAGAAAGAAAACAAAGGTTCTTTCAAAGAAAAGCAATGAAACTCTTATGGAGAAAGGTAGTCACAAGGAAGCTTCTCCAAGGAACACCATCTGATACTGTTCCTGCCTTCTTTTATACCATTCCTACAGCAATCCTGCTTAACATGGGCTTCCACACCCAGAACCACGGAATGACTCAGTTTAGCAGTGCATTTCCCACTCAAGTTGATCATTAGTAATTTAATTGCTTCAAATGTTGTCCTACCCATTTCTCCTCCAAGAATATTGATATTGTTAGTATATCTAAAGAGTCCCCTCTATCTAAAGTGTTCTAAGTTATCCACTGTTGTTTTCTAGATGATCTATAATTATATAATTTACATTTATATCTATTACACATTTTCAGTTAATTTTGAAGTGATTAATTTCAATGTCACTTTCTCTATTTAAAATATTTATTTATTCACTCATTTTTGAATGCAGGTATCCACATGTTCCAGCATCATTTATTATGAATAGTATTATTTTTCCCTTACAAGTTATAAAGATCTAGAACTCTGTTATTTAAAAATATATATAAATCTATTTTGATTTCTTTTCATTCTTCTTGCCTATTTCTTATATTTCATTAGAACTGTGATAACTTGATTTCTATCCCTTCATACTAAGTCTTTTTTTTCTGTGTTTTAGGGAAGAGTTTGCAAGTATTCAGGATCTCACTACTAGATTGAACTCATAGACTCATAGTGATCTGCCTGTTTACAGCCTCCCAAGAGCTGGGATTTCAGGCGTGCACCAGCACACCCAGTCTCAATTGCTATCTCAGTGGGCCCCGGAGATTGGACCGGCATGGCAGGCCTGGGGATAGAACCCCTGGCCCCTGCACCTGCTTGTAGGTGTTTTAATCTGCTGAACTATTTGGATAGCCCTTCACATTAAGTCTTAAAGAAAGGAATTTTTACTCTTCCTACTTTGATCATCTTCAATGCTATATTATTAGGTATTCATGGTTTTACCTTACCTTTCAATACATTATGGTTTACATTTAAAATGATTTCCAAAAGTCTCATGTTCAGCAGTGAAGGTTGAGGAAGGTGCATGGATTGTGGGCCACATACTCATCAAAGGATTGTCCATTGATGAGTTCGGAGCAGAATGTGGTGCTAGGTGCATCCTTTGGGAGTGGGGTTCACCTGGCAGGATGTGTTCTTGTCACTTACTCTTCAGTTCTCTCTTTCTCTACTTCCTTTCAATCATAGTGCAAGACTCTTCCTTTTCCACACTATTCCGGCCTTGGAGCCAGCATGCTGTGGTGCAAACACTGAAAACAATACCAATAAAACCTTCCTCCTTTAACTTATGGGCATTGAGCATTTTGTTCCAGTGACAAGCATGTGCCTATACACAAGGGAGACTTTATCATAATTTATTTAAATTACTACACATTAGCTTTTCAGGACTTTGATTTGGGGTTCTCTTGCCTATGTGGAGTAAGTTGGAAAGAACTGACATCTTCGTAATATTGAATCTATCAACAAACATATAACCTGTGTCCACATGTTTCAATGTATTATTATTGTTGCAGCCTTTCTCAGGTATATGTACTGGTCTGAGCATATTGAGAAGTATGTTTTAGCAACCTGCAAGATGTTTTCTAATCCTGTCCACTGATAAATCATGCTGTCTATGGTGAAAATCATGTTACATGCTTATTCATGGAGCTCTTTGTCTCTAAATTATCAATAAATTATATATTACATGATATCATGTATCTTTAATTTACATTTAAGTAATAGAGTTTCAAAATGTTGTGTTCAACTGATACATTCATTCAACAATCAAATTTAAATTAAGTCAATTAACTTGTTTGAACAAAGACTATGAAATCACTATTATTGGCAAAATGCAGGTACATGGAAATATATAATTTGGCCTTTGAGAAACTTGTACTCTTTAGAGAGTAATGGATATGCAAATAAATGTATTGCTTTTGAAATATTAAATGATTTTATGAGGAGTAAACAATAAAAATGAAATCTCAGGAGAATCTGTTATGAGAAAGTTAAAAAGTATAACAAAAATCTACACACAATTCAAAACTAGTTACTGTAAAGTAGACTTTATTTTAATTTCCTTTGTCACATAAAAGAAAGTAACAGTATTTCTCTTTGTAATTGAAAGGTCTAGGAATAGAAACCAAAATCCTTACTTTCTGCCTTCCCTCAAATTGTTTTCTAACTGTAATCTCCTTGTCAAAATGTCTCAGAAGATAACAAATGGACCAACATATTAGAGCTAATTATTTTTTGGGATTGATAGAATTGAATATTTACTCATTGCTGTTCTCATAATTTTTGGACTAAATCTTCCCTTATTAAAACATCTTGTAGGAGACTGGCCAGATAGCTCTGCAGATTAAATGTTCTGCATAGGCAGAACATAGCAGTCAGGGTTTGATCCTGGGTGTGCCATGCTGGCCCCACCCCCGGGGCACTCTGAGATGGCTATTGAGACTGGACATGCTGGTGCACACCTGTCATCCCAGCTCTTGAGAGGCTGAAAACAGGAAAATCACTAAGAGTCCAATCTGTATAGTGAGACCCTGTAGATCCTGTACTACATACATTCAAAAAAGTATTTTAAAAAGTCTTGTAAACACTTCATTATAGATTAGGGATAGCACAGTGCTAGGTTTTTGAATGTATTGTATTTCCCTATATCAGTACCAGAGCTAAGAGTATAGTAAGTATTCAATAAATTTAAAAGCTAAAATATTTAATTAAAATGAATTAAAAGTGTAAGTTCCCAGAAAATTTATATTCTAATACAGACAGACAATTCTTCACTGAACAGCCTATTCATAGTAATTTTGCAAGTTTTAAAAATTTATTTTGGATTTGTAGCTCATATTCTGCAATTTTCTTTTACATTCTGTTGACAGTATTTTGTGTATGCAGAAAATTTTTTGTTTAATGTAATCTCCACATAAACCAACCTCATGGCTTCTCATACATGCAGACAAATTGAAATTGCCCTTCCCAAGAAGTGTTTGAACTCCTGTGTTCACTACAGCTCTGTTCAAAATACATCAGATTCTATAAAAAACCCAGGTTCCATCACTGACTAAATGGCGAAAGTATGTTCTGTAGACTACTAGTTCATGAAAAGACTGACAACGTAAAGAACTTAGAAGATATGGTGAGGTAAGCTGGTCGCAGAAAGACAAGTACTGCATGGTGCTGCTTATTTGAGGCACGAGAGTCGTGAAACTATAGGAGCAGAGTGGCATGGTGTTGCCATGAGTAAGAGTTATAGGAAATGAAGGATGTCTCTAAACTGGTATTAAGTTTCTGTCAAGCAAGATGAATAGCACTGAGAAGTCAGCTGCACAGCATAAGGTCTGTGCATTAAGTACACATCCAAATGTATTGAGAGATCTCATGCCACATGCTCTTATTATAAAGCAAAACAAAATAATATTAAAAACCTCAAAATAACATAAAGTATCAATTTTGTGAGGTTTTCATACATCTATTATTTTGACAGTGGTGACAGAATCATAGATTTTCACACAGTGCCAAATTCCTTAAGTTTTTTTTTTAAACTTCATATATTAGTAAGTATGTTCTTCATAGAATATCATTTATACTTCAGTAAAGTTGTTAAAACTAAAAAAAAGTATATATTGTCAAAACAAAAAGTGTCAGGCAACAAATTTAGCCCACAATTTTTGGTTGCTTAACAGAAATTTGCATTAAGTAATATATGCAAAGAAAGGAATGGTTTTCAAAAGATCCATATGAGATACAGAGAAACTTCTGAATACTGAAGCTTTTGTTTGAATGTATAATGAAAACAACCCATCTGAGAATTGATAATAGATACTTAAATGAACAATCAAGAAGATCATCTGAGATATAAAATGAGTTAAAGCATGTCATATGGCTTGGATTGGAATCTTCCTCCTAGGCTCTTTGTTGAGCAGTTGGTGCCCAGCTCATATCTATAGTAGAAAAATGATCGCAGTTTTAGGAGGGGGAGCCTGGTGGTAGGAAATTGGACTTCTGCAATGTGTTCTTGAAAGGGATTTTTGGATCGTAGTCTCTCTTTGCTTCCTGGTTTGAAGGATGAGGTAAATAAACTCCTGTGTCACACACTCTCACTGTACCATACTGTGTGGACATGGCTCCAAGGCAGCAGGGCCAAGTGAACACAGATCATGACCTCTGTAATCAGAAGCCAAAGAATATAAACATTTCTCTCTTTTAATTGGCTTATTTCAGATATTTTGTCCCAGAGGCAGAAATTTGACTAATACGTGGAAGATCAAATGTGAGGTCACAACAAAGTGTCTGTAACTTAAGTAAGGTGTACAGATATACAGAAATAGTCAGGTTTATTTTTGTTCGCCTCACATTCACCATTCACTGAATTCTATTTGTATTTTATCAAGAATTCTTTTAGTTTCTTCAGATTCCATGTTTGTTCTTTGATCTTTAGGAAAATATTCCCCCTTATCACAACTTCAAATATATTGTTTTTGTTTACTAAAATACATGTAAAGGAAATATATCTATTTATCTTTTGAAATAAGACTGAAAAAAGATTGAGAAAATTAAAATTGTACTTCTCACAGTAACACTTCATTAGCACAAAATGTAGTTTTGCATGATGAATTTATTTTGGTAGTGCCAAGCATTGAACCCAAGTGTGCTCTAAAAGTGGAAATTCCCATGTCCTTTCATTGCTTTCTTTTGAGACAGAAGTGGATAGGAAGTGGTCCAGACCTGGTTTGGACATATGATTCTCTTTCTTAGTCCCTTGAGTAGCTGGGGATACACGCATTTGCTACCGTACATGCTTCATTTTTTTGTTTAATAAAGCTAATATCCTTCCTATGTCTCTACAATTCTTAACTTAATCCTATTACCTAAGAGGCTAAGACAGGAATACCATGAATTCCAGGCCAGGCTGAATGAACAACATAAGTCAATGCAAAGACAAGCCAAACAGTAAAATATTTCTTTGCAGACAAAACAATATATTACCATTAGGAAAGAACATTTAGCATTTTATAAGCCTGTATAGCAATCTGTTGTGATTATAGTGAGCTGAATTCTATGAGAAAACTTTCCATTCAAATGTTTTGCCTTACAATTAGGCTGCGTGTAAAATTCACAAACTTAGCAAAAATTGGTTACATTTTTTCCACAAGACTTGGAGAGATGATTTAATTCATGGTTTTAATGACTGTAGCTTTTATTTAAGCTTAAAGAACAACAGTTATTTTTTTGTTTTTGATTTTGCTTTTCAGGAATTTCATTCACTTGTAAAATTATATTTTGGGTGTTGATGCAAATCTTTGGTTAACAAATATTGTTGAGTTCTTTTGAATTGAGAGCTATTAATATCATAGTCACTATCAGTTTGTTTTGTCATGGCATTTATGTATTGTGTGTGTGTGTGTGTGTGAGAGAGAGAGAGAGAGAGAGAGAGAAAGAGAGAGAGAGAATGTGTGTGTTTATAATTTCAAGTATAGTTTATCACATTTTTAATTCTTTATTTTGCCTTAGTAAACCTTTCCTGATTTCCTAAAGGGTGGGTTGAGGATAAATTTTTATCTCTTTCTTCCCTAAGCTAGCGCTCAAACTTAAGAATATAATTCACTTTCTTACCAAACTTGTCATGGCTTTGCAAGCATTATTACTTTTGAGACTTAATTCATTAGCTAATAGATACTAAACTATCTTTTTGGTTCTGGAAAAAACATTAAAATACTTTGGGGTGTGCATGATTGGTCTCTTTTGGGAACTTTTTTCTTAACACACTTAAGAATATTTCATTTTCAAGTGACTTGAGACTTTACAGATCAGGAGGAACTGCAATCATATTTAAAAGAATATTCAGACTTTTTATTCACAGATTAAAAACAAGTGTCCAGATAAAGAGCATTGGTATTATAAGAACAATTTCAATATAAGTTTTTGTGTTTTTGAAACTTTCATTTTGAATAGCATGCTAATCATATAATAGAATGTTAATAATCATATCGTTCACAAAGATCCTCTAAAACATCCTGAAAAGTTTTTCCGATGATGAAAACATGTGATTCATTAACTATGAATATAATTCTGCTTAGCACACAATCTGGCACCAAATTCACACAATATGTTTACATAGGTGAAGAAAAATGATGAACAAATAAAAGAGGAAGGTAAATAGGAGAAGGAGAAGGGGAGAAGTAGATGTTTTTCTTTAAAAACCTAAGGACATGTCCAATAAAGTTTTAAAAATGCAATGTAGAGACTGGGAATGGTGGTGCACACCTATAATCCCAGCTCTTGGGATGCTGTAAACAGGCAGATCACTATGAGTCTGATCTAGTTGTGAGACCCTGAACACCCTGTAGACCCTTCCTTGAAATACAAAAAAATAAAGAAAGAAAACTGAAATGCAATGTATATCTCAGAGCCTTATCTAAACTACACGAGCCAGCCTCTGTTCCCTCTAAAGGCCCTCTCTTGACCTCCTCACTTACTTTACCACATTTTTCTTATATCAGGTTTTCTAAACCTTCAGACAATAACTCTCTATCAGGAACTTTGTTTCACTCCCTCCCTCTGACATTTATCTTCACTGTCTCCATATATTGTCTGAATGAACTTACTTTTCATACCAAATTATAAACATTAACCAAGTAAAGTCTTTCCATGACCACTCACATTTAACTTTCTCTCTATGTTTACACCTCACATAGCACTCTCTTATTTTTGATAATAGCATTTAACTGAATCTGCAGTATTATTTTTTATTTATTTGATTAGAATCTGCAGACCCACTTGGAAAGTAAACAGGGAAACACCCTGTTTCATAAATCAGAGTTTTGCCCATACCTAACACACAGCCTCATGTATGGCAGGTGTTTCAATTTTTGTTTGCTGAATATATGATTACATTAAACTCAATAGTCCTGTACCTCAGATTGTAGAACATTTGTCAGTTTCAGCCATGTGAATGAGTCACGGCCATTGCTTGACCAATGTGCTCTCTGTGAAAGCCTGAGAG
>NDGM011244710.1:1587-14185 GCA_002564305.1 Octomys mimax
TCTCTCTCTCTCTCTCTCTCTCTCTCTCACACACACACACACACACACACACACACACAGAGTAGCACCATAGATTCCTAGTATTGTGCATTCCAAGACAAGAATAATAGAAAAAATGAGAATGTTTAAAATACCAACTAATGATCTGAAAAGCAGGTATCAATTTTGAAATTCTTTGAGTTTTAAGAAGAAACCAGGTGTTACACAAAAATGATAATTCAAGTATTTGCCATATCTTGGCATCTGACTTTAAGAATCAGATTCAAGAGATGGTCTTTATCCAGTAGAAAGAATTAAAATTCACTGATGGAAGTCATCATTTTCATACTGTCAAATAGTGGATAGATATTCCTATCAGCATGCTAGTTGTCAGAATCTTACAAGTTCATTATCTTCACAAGCTGGAGGGCTGTTGTGTGACATTTATCTAGTGCACAGAGGGGATGCTGACCTTTGAACCTTTAAGCTAAGTCAGCAGGTCTCTTGCCACAGTGGCATCTCGAATTGGTCTTAGTCACCACTGTCTTCAGTCATGGCTCTGAGCCATCATCGTCTTGTGTCCTTCAATGGACAGAGCCTTACAGAATGTGTGTACAGTAGACACACAATTTAAATTTCTCCCTGGCTCATAGCATTCTTAGATGAAAGAAAAAAGATAGCATCAATGAAACTACATGTTAATGACTTGAAATTCCTTGGACTGAGAATATTAAATGCCCATTTTTGAATGTATTTGCTAAAACTGAAACAAAGTAAGATGGTTGGATTTTGAAAAGGTGCAATTTTTATGTTTTTCTAAAAAAATCTTTTCAGAGCTTTTCTGTTATACAAATAGAAATTTTCCAAAAATACTTACTCATTCAACATGAAATACACATCCAAAAGTTCAACTCCCTTTCTCTTCTGACCAATAAAATTGCCTGCTCTACAGTGATTATTTTCCTTCCCTCTTTTAAAGTATAAAATGCTTTTTCAAAACCAGAATCTTTTGATTCCTAAAGTAAGAAATGTTTTCCTAGAGAGAGAGAGAGAGAGAGAGAGAGATGTAGCTTGCTTTGGCCCGAACTAATCATTCCCATTTCTCAAAGATTCATTGAGCAAATACTGATGTCATTGTTTATACAATAAAACATTCTTTCCAAAGAATGTGGAAATAAATAAATAAATAAAACAGCTTCTGCACACTAATTCAGTCCTCCTACCTCATCCTTAAATAGTTAAGTTGAGCAGTTTACTTAGAAAGGCTGACAAATTTGCTTTGCTTCAAAATATCATTAACACCAATAACACATTTGCCCAAGCCTATTTCTAAGTTGTAAAAAAAGATTGCTACAGATTAAGCCCCTTAATATAATGCTATAAGCTCCTAACAATGGTATCTTTTATAGTGAAGAGCAACTGCAGACACAAATTGCCCTCTTTCCTGCACCTTTTTCACAAAAATCAATATTAAAGTAGTATTGGCCTTAACTCTCTCATGCACTATATGAGAAAAAACCACAGCCACGCTTAGGACAGTTTAGGTCAATAAAGAATCAATACTGTGGTTGAATCTGCAGAAAGATAAAAGACTCAGAACTCTCTACACAGAGACCAATTGTTTTCTCTCCATTCTGTCGAGCAGCAAAAGGACATCACTTGTATGTGTAGTGCGGCGGGGGGCAGATTTTTCTTTTCATTTTTTAGGGTTTATGTGCATTAAGTGTTGGTGAAAAGTAAAGGGACATAGTACAGATTACAGGCAAAAAAAAAAAAAAGAAGAAGAAGAGAAAGAGAATAAAAGGATTGCAAAATATACTTCTCTTAGATGTTTTCGTCTCTTCTCAGGAAAGGAGCATTTTACTCAAATCCACCTACAGTGAGTGTGAGGCCTGGTGATACCAAGGGGCAGACAGACCAGACTAAAATCTTGGCAATAATATTTCTTTGGGAAAAGTTAATTTTTCTAAGCTTCTGTTTCCTTGTCTATAGTTAAGTAGAAAATAATAACATTAGCTAATTTACAGAATTTGTAATGCACCTTTATTGCACTCACAGTGTCCTAGCACCTCTGAGCTTCTGCTTGGCCATGCTCCTCCACCATCTTGCTGTCAGACCAGGGCATGGATTGGTTGTAGTCAGTGAACTGTCGAGAGGAAATGGCATATTGTACTACCAGGTGGAGGCAGTCAGCATCTCAGGGCATTTTCTCTTCCTTCGGTTCGGGAAACTTGCAAGATGTTTCCAGTTACGAGGTAGAGCCTCAGTTCAAAGCCACCTGGGCATTCAAGTCACCACACAGAGGACAGATTTCTTGGAGAGTCACTTAGATCTGAGAATTTTTTATGATAACTAGCTAAACACATATTGTCATATGCCATAAGACTTGAGGATCATTATTTTCTTGTTCTTACCATAATAACCTAACATATCATGACTACTTGTTAGTTTTAAGCAATGACTTAGAAACTATGTGAAAATCTCTCACCACAAATATGGGAACAAAATAGTACTCAATTAATGTTCTCAGATAAAAGCTGCATTCCAGGCAGGGGAGCAGTTTGAGCAAAGTGATGAAATGAAATAACAGTGTATTTAGGGATTCTGTAAGTAGAATTCTTAGGAAGAAGCTCATTGCATCTATTAAAATAGAAACCATCACTTCAAACATTCAAGCTAAGATTTCTAAAAAAGTGTATGGTACATCATGGTCCTATAAAATGTAGAGTGTTCTTTGGTTTAAGAAGTTCAGAAAATGCTGCCTACTTAAAACTCCCACTTGAATATTCTTAATGCACACTAAATTACTAAAGGCTCCGAGAAGTACTACAATAGAAAACTCTGATGAATAGTTCATATTTCAGGACTTTTCAAGCTTATTGACCACAAAGTGCTTTCTCCATATAATGCCAATTAGCTTCTTTCAGAACACCTTGTTACTACCTTCAAAGAGCTTATTACACACTTAGTAAATTGTTAAACTCTACTTAGCACTAACATTCATTACAGCTTATGTTCAGCAATACGTGATGATAAGTCTATTTAACAGTGGTTTCAGTAAAACAAATAATAGATGCACTTAGAATCTTACCATATGAAGTATTGTCATAAACTTTTGATGTATCTATCTACTTATCCTTCATAATATCCTCTGTTATGTAATGAGATTTGAATATTAAATAAATTCAAAGTTGATGTAATAACTCATACTTATGTCTCTGCAATTCAATTGTTCCAACTCTACTTTATAGTTCATTGAAAGATGGCTGGTGGTGTCAACCCAAATATCAGGAAGAAAGCCTGTACGCAAGGTATAAAGAATATGCCTCTTTGGAGTTTACCTCCCTTTGAATTAAAATCCATCTACAAATATGTATTTATATCTTTGTCAGAACTATGTCACATGGACATAATAACTGCAAAGGAGTCTGATAAAAAAAGATGTGGCCTTTGCTCCTTTGTTCTACCTTAGTCATTGTCATCCTCTATTGAATAATCCAGAAAGAGAGAATGAATAGCAGGTTGGTAACAAGCAGTTTCCACCATGGTCCTAGCACATGATCAGATCTGTGTCTCTATTCTGCTGGTATTGATATGCTGCCTCATCAGACAATATAGAAATGGTGGGTATTTGGAAATAATACATCAAGGATAAGTAAAAAAAAAAAAAAATTAAAAAGATCAATATTGTTTGAGTCCTAGAAAATTCAAACTATTCTTTATAGCCATCCTACAGTAAACTCTGTGAACTGAAGAATTATTAACTCCAGAGGTGACTCTTCACCTGAGATCATAGTTACCTCCATTTTCTCCTTCTCCTTCTCCTTCTCCTTCTCCTTCTCCTCCTCCTTCTCCTTCTCCTTTTTCTTCTTCTTCTTTTTCTTTTGTATTTTAATAAGGATGCACAGGGTCTACAGGGTCTCACGACGTAGATCAGGATCATAGTAATCTGTCTGTGTTCAGCCTCCCAAAGAACTGGAATTACAGGTGCGTGCCAACATGCTCAGTCTCAATCACCATCTCAGTGCACCTCTGGGGCAGGGCCAGCACGGCATGCGAGGAGTCGAACCCTGGCTGCCACATCTGCCTAAGCAGGTGCTTTAATCCACTGAGCTATTAGGTTGGCCCTTAGTTGGCTCAATTTTATTTTTATTTTTTTTGTATTTTTAGGGAAGGGTCTACAGGGTGTTCAGGGTCTCACTACTACATCAGACTCATAGTGATCCGCCTGTTTACAGCTTCTCAAAGCCTGGGATTATAGGTGTACACCACCACACCCAGTCTCAATTGCTGTCTCAGCACGCCCCAGGGGCGGGGCTGGCAGGCCAGGCCAGGGATGGAACCCCCTGCCCCTGTGCCCGCTTGCAGGCACTTTAATCTGCTGAGCTATTTGGCTGGCCCAGTTGCCTCAATTTTAAAGACAGAAGAATCACTCCTTCTTTCCTGGGTGTATAGACAATAAATAACAACCCATAAAAAAGTTGTGAACCACCATGACCTAGCAAGCATCCAGAAAAGTCAGCTTGGTTAACTTTCTCCAGGCTGGATTTTAAACATTTTGAAACTGGCTTCCTATCCAAATGTCACAGAATCTGATCCAAGGGTATGTATGATTTGGTCTCATACACAGGAAATGGAGACACCATTTTTATAAAAAAAAAAAAAAAACACCTTAATAAAGTATCTTAGTTACTCTTTTCTCATCGCTGGGACAAATACCTGACACAGAAAATGAAGGGAGGCAAGGTTTATGTAGCTCACAGTTACTGGACATTTCAGTCCATACTCAGCCGGGTCTAAGGCAGAGTGGCACATGCAGAGGGCAGCATTTCATGGTGACAGAAAACAGTAAGAGCAAAAGGAAGGAGGAGCAACAACAAGGACAACAGAGAGCAAGATTCTGTCCCCCTTCTACTGCCTTCAAGCTCTCTGGCCCAGGCTGGGTGTAGTACTCACACCCATAATGCCAGCAGTACTAAGACCCTAATCCTAGCTAGCCTTGATCATGAATTAATCACTAACTCTAGAAGTCCCTGCCCCATGACTGCATGAGGCTTTGGGGGGACAACTAAACATAAACCTAGTCACATTGCCTTGATGAAGGAGTGAAATACAGTAAACAGTATGCAGATATTGGCAGAAATTAGGATGGAAATTGGAAGTTGGGAAATTAAAGTATTCTTTCCTCTTCCTTGGAAGATAGAAAACATCCAAGCACATCTCCACCTCCACAGGATATCAGTGACATTTATCTGAATCATAATAAAATTTAGGCCTATGGAACTGTCTATCAAAAATTTTATTTTTCTTTTCGCTCTGGAGACAAATTTCCTGAGCAACGTGTATGTCCCAAAATATGCCACATGCTTTTCCTATTTGATATCCATATCTTAACATAGATCTCCTTTATTTCTACATTTTTTTCTCAAAGATTAAGATTGGCAAAAATGATCCTGCAACTTTCTCCCTCTACAAACTATAAACACTAAGGAATACCCTTCCCCAATATGTTGTTTCAGCATGACTAATCAGAGAGAATTGTAGCATGTTGTTTAGTTATCTAATTAGAGAGAATTTCTGGTTAATTCTCATCCAAGCCTTTACTGCCCAGGACCCTGCTCATAGCACCACTCCCCTGCCTTACCTGTTGTAATTTCTAGACTTGAGCCAATAGATACAGGGTGAAGGGAATAAGTGCCAGACATTACACACATCCTTTCGTTGCCTTGAGAGCAGCCCAACACTAAGCCACAGGCAAGCATCTTGCTTTCCTGACTGCCACTGCCACTTTCCAGATACCTGGGCTCAGAGTCATAGCTGTGATTCTTTTCTGCTTCTGCAAACACAATAGAGTGAAATTTGTCAACATACCAGTGGGCTGTGTTATGGGCTTGTCATCCACATCACGCAAACTAGGAGAATGTTGTTTGAGATGAATGCCAAGCACACAAGAAATTGGGGAGATGAATAGCACAGGACCATGGGACTGCCCTGTGGAAGCAATAATTAAAGCCATTCTATGTGTGCACACCTACCCGTAGACACTGAGTTGTCACAGATTTGGGATTGTCCAAGGTTGGTTTGCTGGCTTATTGGTTAGACTTGGGTAATTACTTCCCTTTTCTTTTCTAGTTTTGGTTTGCTCATCTCAAAACTCAAGGATAATATTATTGACCACATTGGGCTTTTGTGAAGTTAAATGAGGTTATGTAGTAAGAAAAGGGTTTAATAAAGCAAGAGGAAAACAGTAGCTGTTAGCACTCCTTTCTATCCCTTTGAGGGCACTTAAAGTAGTAATTTGAATCTGAGAAAGAAAAAAAAATTAGTAAAAGAAGTTGTTGGTATTTTGTACATCAGACTCACATCTCAGGTAACCCTCATCTTGAGAGTAAGAGAGAGAAAGTAAGCAATACCTGTGCAAAATCGGATTCAGCGTGTTCTAGCTCATGCAGAGGAAGTTGCAGCCCCAGGAGAGGTGGGGCAGCTGCCTTCTCTCCTGCCGAAGCCCCCCTGTGGCCCTGTAGGAGCTCTTCAAGGCCCGGCAAGGCAGAGACTCCGCACCTCTTTGCAGCCTGTACAGCGCCCACCAGTCCTATTCCTCCGGAGCTCACTCTCTGCCCACCACACATAGCCCGGCCCCCATACAGTTCTTAAAACAACTCAGCTAATCGGTCTGGGACGAGCTGAACATCAGTCTTTTATTTAGATTTTTCCTTCATCTCCAACTGATTCTGTTCCATATTCAATTTCCTTTTTTCTTTCTTCCTTTTTTTTTTTCTCTCAATTAACTACACTTGCTCAGAGTAGGGAGCTAGGCAGTGATGCTAGGTGTGCACATCTGTCATCACTTATCTGGAAGGAGTATGCTGGCATTCAGATCCCTACTATAGCCTGTTGAACTCAAATAAATCTAGACATATTTGATTTTTGTAAAAGACAGAAACAACACACAATGAGCCTTTGCATAGACCACCCAAGGGGGCATTTAGAGAGTTTCCAATATATTCATGATCTGTAATTCCCAGCCTCAAAAGTTTCCATGTTATAGCAGAATACCTAGGGACTCCATATGTTGTGGGAACACAGAAGAACCAAACTGAGCTGAAAGAAGAATGCATTTGATTTAAATGTGGGATGGAACAGTACCCAAGGAGTCCCTGTTTCATTGTGTGTACCTGGGACCCTGGGACTACACCACCATCTCAGCCCCATTCAAGTGTGACATTTCTTTTGAATATGACAGTGGCAGCGACCTTGTCATTAACTGATGCTATGAGCAACATTTCAGCTTTCATAATTCAGTTAATTTTCAAGCTGCTGGTTGCTAAATCCCCAGCATAATTTATAATTTTCCTATAATTAAACCACACACACACACACACACGCACACGCACACGCACGCACACATGCATACCCTCACCCACACAAACATTCACAAAAGTGACAAATAGCAGAGAGAAATAAAACTAAAATGCAGAAAAGCTAGAACCAAGTGTCAAATCTTTGCTTGTTTGTTTTCCTTCCTTTTGTTCTAGGCATGTGCACATGCAGGGGGAGCGATCAAAGTCAGCTGGGAATAGAAGGGGTGGAGATGCGCGAGAGTTCATTTTTCCAATCCTGTCATTGTTAATATGCAAAAAACACAGCTTGGCACTCTCTTTTTACTGACCAATTATATGTTACACATACACATGAAGGAAATGGGTAGAAATTACACACTTTCAATTTACATTTTGGTTCCACAGTTTTGAAGAAAACTTTTTTTTTTTTTTCCAGTACTAGGGATCAAACTTGAGATCTTGCACATGCCACATGCCAGTCAGTTGTTTATGCCACTGAGCTGTCCCCTAGGCCTGAAAACTCTTATAGAGAGCTATTCAGAATGTCTTCAAAACACAACATTTTTCTACAAGAATTAGAAAACCGGATCATCACTTCAAAGAATAACCTGAGATAGAGATAAATAGAAATAGATCCTTAGAGCACCCGCCTCTGGGGATCTGCTTTTTGCTCTTATCACTGTTTTGTTTTCCAGAGATGCAGCATCAGAATGACAAGAATGTGAGGACAAATGGGAAGAGGACCAAAGAATGCCCCGAGTCTCACAGGTGCTCAGGTACCCAAACATTTCCTGCCATGCAGCTTGGCCCCCATTATGGCATTCCCAGCTCAGAGGTTGGGGAATCTGCAAATTCTCCTGAGAAATGAGTCCATCATCTAATTGATCTCAATGTCAGACAGACATCTGTGATACCCATCTTCGATCTTCTTTTCCTGAATTTCTTCACTTCACTCTTAGAGCTCAGCTTATGGGTGAGATAATCCTGCCCTTTGCTTGTGCAGCCACCTCTTCCTGATTTGAGCAGATGATTATCAGCTGCCCCCAATCTCTGCTTAGACACGCTCTACACACTTTAGTTCTCTTGGTCTTTCCTCATAAATCATTCTCTTCAGCCCCTTAATCATTCTTGACAGATGGTTTACCCAATAGTTTACCACCAAAATGTGAGATCGTTGTCTTGGAAAGTGTACCAAAATAAATTATTTAAAAACATTATTAGTACAGAGTCATTACAGTAAAGGAGAAGAAAGGAGGAGGAGCAGGAGGAGAGAAAAGTACAATGAGCTTCTACTGAGAGCTAGGAGAAGAATTTCATGAATTTTGGAAATGAAAATACACCAGTTTTTATTGCCTTGTTGATGAGACTTTGAATCAACTCAAGAAAAGTATCTTCTCCGCTCCATGGAAAGTCAGTGTCTCCCTCGGAAGGACTAGCTGACCGTTTCTCAATTCATATAAGCAGTCAGACTGAAGAGATTTTGAACACATTTTTCCTGCAACTCTGTTAAAGAATGAACAAGTTCTGGTAATAAAAGCTGCCTATATTCCCAGGAAAGAAAAGGGAACGGTACTGCTTGTCTCACTTTGGAGTTCTTGGCAGAGGTAGCAGTGAAATAGTTGAAGGCAAGAAGTCAAAGAACACTGAATTTTCTGTTCAGCATTACATACAAACTTCCCAAACAGCCTAAGAATTTTCAAAAGCTTTCTGATCTTTTTACAGCCTGACATCATATTCCTCTACAGTGACATCATGGCTTTTAAGAGTAGGAATCTGATGGCATTCATTGCTTACAATGTTACCAGCCTATCAAAAGTAGGCATTTTGTACTTTGCCTTAATCACCTTAAGTTTCCAAAATTTTCTTTGGATTTTGAACCCAGAAATCCAGATAAAATTCTATGTGTTTACAAACTGTGAGGCCAACCCTGTGAATAGCACCTTATAAAAGAGGCCTCCCTGGCTGGGTGAGTGGACTGGGGGAGGTGAGAGACAGAGTTAGAAAAGAGACAGAACAGTCTGGGCTCACACAACAGTGCTGGCTTTTTCTCCCCAGATCCAGCAATTGGCATCTCCTTTCCCATTCCGCTTGGATCTATTCTAAGCATCATATTCACCACAACATCAAAAGACTTAAAAAAAAAATCCAACCTTTTTTTTTTGTGATGTATTAGAGTCAATGCTACTGAACGTAGTCCCCAGCCAAAGGCTCTGCCACTTTATTCCTAGGTCACCGAAAGGTAAATGGAGAGTCTGTTTCAGGGTCTCAGGCAGCTGTGTTGAGATCACTCCAACCTTTCTCTCAAAAAACCAGGTTTGAAGTAAGCTGGAGTTGAGACACGGTGAACTCTTACCCAGGGATCAGTTAGATCAGTCCATCAAACTGTATGTGCTAAACAATATCTGAGCCTTCATGGTTTTCTTTTTGCACCCATTGTGTTCCTCTCTTTGTCATGCTAAGCATGACTGCTGTGTGTTACCACAGCAAGAACTCTACACAAATTTAACTTCAGATGTGATCTGTTCCTTCTTTGGTGAGGACGAGGCACGGGGTATGCACATGGATCTTGTGGCAGCACCATATTGCTATGGAAATTTCTAAATACTTGCTTTCAGTTTCTGTGCTTAGGGCCTGGGAGGTAGCTCAGTGGCATAAGCACCTGCTTTGCAAGTGAAAGATCCAGAGTTTGATCCATGGCACCACAAAAATAAATAAATAAATAAATAAATAAATATGAAGTTTCGTTCCCCAGCACCACACGCCACATTGGCCCTGTCCCCAGGTATGCTGAGCCTGTGAGGCCACTGAGAATGGGCTTGGTGGTGCACCCCTGTAATCCCAGCATTAGGGAGGCTGAAAACAAGAGAATTACTATGAGGCCAAGCTATGTAGTGAGACCGTGCACCAAATACATAAAACATAAGTTAATTAGTAAATAAAAGTGCAGATAATAAGTTTCAGTACTTAACATGTCAAAGAACTGTTATGAACACTTAAACTGGTAGATGGCCACTATACTCTGGGCAACCTTATTCTAAATGCAGGATCTCCAAAGTAGGTAGTGGACAAAATCCCACCCCATACCCATTTTTGCAAATCAAATATGGTGGGAACCCATTTGAATAGCTATTTTTGCACTGTCTCAATGGCATTAAGTAGGTAGCCTGCGATCCTCAATATGTGCCATTGGGCCCTTTGGGAATTAGCTAGTGCATTCCTGTGGGCCCAGAGTACTCTCTGGAACAAAAAGATAGGCTGAAGTGTAGCACAGTGTACAACACTCTAGCTCCCTCCCTACCAGATGAGGGCTGATACTCTTCACTTTTCCTGCTTGGGCTGCACGGGACTATTATCTGCAGGCTGAATGATGCCAAGGTTAGCTTTGCAGTTAGCACACAGGTGGAGGGAGGATTTACAAATCATCTCAAGAAGGGAAGCTTTCTGGGTGTTCTTGGCGTGAATGCATCATGTATGTGCCTGCATGCAGCACTCACAATCACGGGGTGTGTGTGTGTGTGTGTGTGTGTGTGTGTACAAGACCATTCCAAGGCTGAGCTGAGCCACTGCAAGCTTGCTGTGAGAATAACCATCCAGAGTCCATTGACCATGTTCATAAAGAAGTCCTTTTGTTCAAGAAAGCCACTCAGGAAGAGGGCGGGAAGGGGAGGGGAGGAGGTGAGCCCTGCCTTGAAGAGGGCTGCAGTGCTTCAATCAGAAACAGCTGTGGCCAGTTTCATGCTATCACAGGGCTCATATAGATGTGACATCACGCAGAACTGAAGCTAGCCAAAGCGTTTTACTGGCAGTATACCTTAGCCTCTAAGGACTTGGTTACAAATTCGTATGTGGCATGTGTTTTTTAAAGGAATTCACAACTGGGAACCAACACAATATTGCATCATCTTCTAGTAACATAGCTGAAAACAGGGTAGGTTTTTTTCTTAGAATTAAAATGTTTATTAATTTTAAGCTAAAGGGAAGTAAATGAATTTGCCGTCATCTCTGTTCATTACTTTCTAACTATAAAGATTTTCAAAATCAGACCAGTATCCTGGCCAAGTAGGAGGAACTGGGAGACACTTTATATTCTAATTTCAAACTGCAGGGTCTCCCAGGTGTACTGTATAGGATTTCCTGTAATTTACCAGCAAAATAAGCAGTCTACAGGAATATGTTTGCCATACTGTACATTCGTATTAATTACCCAGCAGGATAAAGTGATTTCTTTGTGATAGAAAGAGATGTAGATCTACAGGAAAATCATTAAACCAAACCAGGGAAAACAGACACTTTTCTGTTGTTAAGCAGTTTGGCTGGATTCGGGATTGGAGTCTGGGAATATTTAATTGGTAGCATTTTTTCTCATCCTCACTCAGTTTTCTCCTGGAAAAGAAAATCGACGCTTGAATGAAAACTAGAAACCAAAGCTGGAAGAGCCTTACTGGCTGCTCTGCATAACCAATGAGAATACAGAGTTTTACCTCAAGCTGCATCATGTTGTTAAAAAGTAATTCAGAGCTATACAAAGTTGTAACAAAAATGCAAATGTTTTCAACACTAAGTGGAAAAGAAAAAGCATACCAGAAAAGTCCAGAGGTCAAGGACAGCATGACATAGTGGTAGAAGGTTTCTGGGCAGACAGATTTGCATGGGATCTCATAGAAAGGAGATAATTCAGCCTAATCTGGAGGGGAGGCATTCCAAGCAGAGAGGTGCAATGAGGAATGGAGGGAGGTAAGATGAGGAGCTAGGGATGGACCACGGGAGTTCCGGTGGTCATGTTCGGTGAGTGAGGACTCATCGTGAATTCAGTGTGAGGACAGGGAAGGATTGTAAAGAATGGGCAGGGATCAGTACATCAGCAGCTACTGAGGACATGTGCTGAACAGGGTACTTAGTGAGCTAATGAAATCATGACAGCATTTGACACACTTATATGAGGGCTCTAAAATTGGCAAATGTAGGGAAGCCAAGTATAGAATGGGAATCGCCAAGATGGAGAGCAAGAAGACATGGGGAAATAAAGGAGCAAAGTCTGTGGTTACACAAGAGGATTAAGTCCTAGAGCTCTACTGTACAGTGTATCTTAATGGGCAATGAGGGCCAGCCTTCTTTGGAGTGTTACTGCCACAGGTACTGTTTATTCCTTGGTGGGACAAATACTGATGCCCAAAATGAAAGAAGGAAAGCTTTATTTAGCTCACAATCAGTGGAGTTTTCAGTCCATACTCTGCTGGCTCCAAGGCAAATGGCAGCAGTTCATGGTGGCAGAAAACAAT
>NDGM011244724.1:258-25954 GCA_002564305.1 Octomys mimax
AAAGAAAGAAAGAAAGAAAGAAAGAAAGAAAGAAAGAAAGAAAGCAAGCAAGCAAGCAGCAAACAAGAGTGACTGTGACTTTAGTAAGCACAAATAACGAGAGATCCTGAAAGTTTATCAGTGGAAGTAACTCAACAATTAAATTTATGGTTTACAGCAAACTTATTAAAGAAAAACAGATTTTCAAAAATTAATTGGTAATATGCATCTTCAACATTGTGATAGTGTTACAAATAATATTTTTAAGTTGAAGTGTAGTATGTATATCCACATCAAACTTTTTACCCTAATAGTTTCAGAAAACAATTAATGAAATTTAAATTTGTATAAAAGCAATCTTATTATTTTCATGATAAAACATAATCAAGTGGTAAGAAACAGAGATCTAAGGGTTTTTGTGATTATTGTTTTTAACATTTCTGGGCAATTCAGTTTATTAACGATCCTTTTCATGACCAGCACAAAGCAAAAAGACTTGGCTGGCTTCTCTTGGAAGTTAGCTAACAAACATCTCCTGTGGACTTAACACAGGCTGATGAATACCATTAAGTCATGAGCTCCTTTGATAATCACAAAAATAAATGCCCAGATGCCACTATGTATAATCATCTTATTTTTGTCAGGCTCCTGATTGGTGGTAATCACTTTAGCTGAATGGATATTAAAACCACCGGTGGGTATATTAAGACAACTCTAACAAATCAATACGATGAATCATGCTTAATTTATTTTGCACATACAGACATAAACTGACCTTCTAAAAACTCCCTTTGTCTGCTTACTTACATTTGTAACTTAATTTTTTGAATCATTCTTGTTCAGTAGTGGTCATATGAGTATATTAAGGTTTCATAATTTAAAAAATTCATTTTCATAGTTCTGTGTGGGCTTGCTTTTTTATTAAAATCTACCAGAAATGTGTTGCATTTGTACACTTAAATGGCTACTGGTATACTTTCCTAATTGTTCATGTAAATGAAAAATCGTGTTCTCTGACTGCTTTCCAACCCTTGCTAATGTCTGGTGTCCCTCTGGTGTGGGAAGAGAGTCACGAAAGGATAGTTCTTGCATTGTTGCATCTTATGCAACTTATTTTTAGTATTCTTTAATTCTAGTATAGCCGTATGCTCATAAGAAAGGTTTATTTTTACACATTTACTAAAAGCAACCCATTCATATGAATTTAGCTACAAACAAACTATCACAACTTCTCTGTATCTTTTAACTCCACCTTCTCTTTCTCTCTCATTCATTGTAAGACATTGATTACTTCTACTAGTTGGATATTTGCTACTTATTGACACATTGGTATTTTCAGTGCTTGACACTGTGATTGGAAAACAGTTTCAACCTGACTTTTATAAGTTAACATATTTTCTCCTCTTCTGCCTTTCAAACTTAATATAGAATATTTGCTTAATTTTATTTCATGACATTTTATTTAATGAACTATAAATATGATTTTAAATAGAAAAGTTATTTTCATGGTACTCAGAGTAAAACCAACTGAGACTTAAAACAATACTGGGCTTATTGTACACTTTGTCTAATTTCTACATACATTTTCAGGAGGGAGATTTTTGCCTTTTTCTAACCTCCTTTACTAAGTTTAGGAATATTTAAACTTCAGTAAGTCTTTTTCTTATTGTTTCCTAAGGGTCAATTGCAGGTTATTTTGCCTCATTAAACCCAGTTTTTTCATCTTTAAAATGAAGATCATATTACCTATCTCAAGAGACTTATAAGAATTTAATAAAGTAATGTATACAAAACAACTAATATTGTGCCTGGCCTGTAGCTAACATTACCTATGGCCTTTTTCTCCCCTGCATAACCAGTAGGATCTATAATTTTTCAAAAACATAAGCAATTTTCACCAAAAATAATTGCCTAGCCCTAAGACCATTGCTATTTGTCAGAATTTGTATTATTATCCTTGATTTAAATAGTGGGCCATAGTATTTTTTTTCCAGGCATTTTCTTGAATGATGCCATATATATATATATATATATATATATATATATATATTTGTGTATTTCAATAAATTATGCTGCTAATTATATTTATTTTCGACAACTTACCAAGCTCATTTCACAGGCCTCAAAATGATGCCCTTAAACTACCTGCTTCGCCCGCTCTCCTTGAGGGCTGCAATGTTTCCCCCTTTCATTTAGCCATAGTAATTATCAAAAGGAGGAATTGAATGGAGCAAATGGTAGAGGGAACATAAAGAAACGAGAGTGACTTTATATTCCTAATTCATGTAGGAAAAAGAAATAAAAGAATACAGAAAAACAGCATACAAATTTTAGCTTTTTATGAATCCCTAAAAGAGCTCAGGCTTTACACATCAGGTAGAGTAGTGCTTCTTTTATCCCCCTTTCAAATTTCCTTCCCCAAACAACAAAAATGCATGCTTAGCTCCAGGGGAGAACGCCTGTACCAAGCTGCAGCCTATGCAGCTGGCGGCTCCAATACAGTTCTACGCCTATTTCAGAAGGAAAATTCTGTGGCTTTCTTGGGTATGTGAATGGGTTGTTTCATAATTCCTTTCAAGACAGATTTACAAGTAGTGCCTCAACCCTGCATAAGCCCTCAGAGAGTTTTGTTCTCTAAGTTTATGAAAGCTGGTCCCTGAGTTATGGGCCACAGAATCAGATGCCATACTCTGTGTGTGTGTGTGTGTGTGTGTGTGTGTGTCCATGTGTATACATTTGGCCTTGAACCTATTAAACTAGTAGTATAAGACTAAAATTCATATATAATCCACTACATAACGTTGTTTGTATTTTGTTTTACACTTTGTTTATGTATTAATTATTTCTCTATAATGAACTACCTAAGTGACCTTTATTATGCTTTTTGTATTATGCTAAGCCTCTCATATTAGGGGGCATACTAAAAGTGATACTAATTTACAGGGGCTGGGGAGGTGGCTCAGTGGAATAAGCGCTTCCCTGGCAAGTGCAAGGGTCTGAGTTCAATCCCTGGTTCCAAAAAAAGAGTGATACTAATTTACAAAGTAATTCCATTCCAGATTATTTTCATTAAAAGTAAAACTTTAAAAGGTGACACATAGGGCTTGGGGTAAAACTCAGGAGTAGATCATACCCTTAGAAGGCAAGGATTAGGTTCAATACTCAGCACACAATCAGCGCCGGCCAAGTAGTTCAGAGTATTAAAGCGCTTGCTGGTGCAGGGACTAGGGGTTTAATCCCCAGGCCTGCCATGCTGGCCTCACCCCAGGAGGCTGAGACAGTAACTGAGACTGGGCATGGTGGCGCTCACCTGTACTTCCAGCTCTTGGGAGGCTGTAAACAGGCATATCACTGCAAGTCGGATCTAATAGTGAGACCCTGAACACCCTGTAGAACCTTCCCTAAGATACACAAAAAAACCCCAAACAACTCAGCACACAATAAATAAATTAATTAATTAATAACAAATAAATACATATGTACTTATGTACATACATACATACATACATACATGAATTTTCCTTCTCTTTTAAGAACCAAATAAGACAACATGATTAGTATTTCTGGGAATGTTCTAGTATGAATTGGTTTCATATAGATTACACAGCTACAGAATTCTTGGTCCCAGGTATAGTGAAACAACAGACTACAAATGAACCCTTCTATACAGTTAAGTGCAAGGGTGAATAATGTAATTGTAGGAGACAAAGTCACTGTAGATTTGATAACCATCTAATCCTATGCACGTGTGACCCTTTTCCCTAAGATCTTTATGCCTGGAATCACCGAGCATCACCTTGCTCTTTCTAAAGGGGCCGGCAGTTCTTCTGTCTGGTTTGATTCATTTAGCCACAATAACCTTCACTCCCCTTCAAGGCTGCCCCGAGGCACCCGACACCCAGCTTGTGTGAGGATGTCTCCATGCAGCTTCTAAGCAGGAAGTCTTGCAGCCTCCTAGAAGCTCAGCAAAGACAGCCACAGATAATTAGATGAAAGGAACAGAAGTACTGTAGTAAGTGCTGGAATTCTCTCCCTTCTCCAAAATGGGGGTGCCCCAGGCAAGAACCCGATTTAGTCTGCCTAAGTCCAACTTTGGACACCTATTTTCTTCCATCTGTGTTTGGTAGAAATCTCGGAGTTATAGAATGTAGAAGAACATTACATGTTGTGTAGGAGATCATTTGCACTTATTAAAAACGATTGCAATTTGTAACGGCTGTCCATCGGTCAACCTCCTTAAATAGAGCCCCCACATTTTATGGAGGCTGATTTCAGAGTTTGAGTTTGCCTGCATTTTAACAGTTACATGAAGGACACTACATGTTTAGGCTTAATTCTTTATTTTTAACTAGCATAGTTATGTTGGAAATAATGTAAGCCCCAAGGTTTCAGACCTCTCTAATTCACGTTATATAAAATGTATGCTATTTAATGAGCTCCGCATTCCATCGACTGTTGCACTATACATCAATTGCATCGTCCCTCCTTTCAACATTCAAACTGTTTAGCTCCCACTAATAGGTATATTAAAAAGAATCTTGCTACAAATATGAATGCAGACATCATAGTTGTATCCATTTCTGCCTATGCTCACACTTTTTTAAAAGCTCCTAAGAGAAATCTTCACAAAGATAAACTGTAACCCTTTTTGTGCAGTGTTTGCTAATGGAGAGAGACACCTCATGGATTTTTTCTGTACACAGCTGAACTAAAGTATCAGGATCATATTAACCAACAATAACAGAAAGAGGGTGTTGGAATAATCACTATATCATGGTGCGGTACAGGCGACCAACAACACGGTTTAGCTTCCTGTATGAATGGGAATACTTTTGTTGAAAAACCTGAGGACAAGGCTATTAAAAATTATGGATTCAATCACAATGTTGTAATACTATGTTGAAAATAATGATGAATTGTATTAAATATAAAGTGGCTAATGAGCTTTGAAATATTACAAAGGTAATCTAAACTTATAAATAGGTAAGCATCTCACAAGAGATATTCAGCAGCCCATGTACTATTTGTTTCTACTTCACAGGGCTTTTGACTGCATCTCTTAAGCTAAGGAAAAAATATTTAAACTCCAGAATGAAATTTACTTGTGTGTATTTCAATAAAAGCAAAGAAAAAAAAATAAAGTCATTTTTGTTAAAGAGAGAACTTCAAAAGAAAAGTTCATTGTATTTCAGTTAGGGAAATTTAAAATCGTTTTGCTTTTTCACTGTTCTTAATATGTTCAGGAAAATGCATTTTTGTTCATCATTTTAAGTAGCGGCTCTAAAAATCAGTATAGATTTTGTGTTACACTTTTGGTTTTATATTTTAAGAAAAACAAATGTTTAGGTAAATGCCAATACTTTCAAAATTCACAGGAATAGGAAAAACACATTTCGCTCTCTAGTTGCTTCACATTTTCATAGGTGTAAAATCAGTGCCGAGTTTCTGCTCACATAGGCTGGCAAACTCGTATTACCTGTCTTGTCCATACACCACACTGTGTATCCTTTGTCAGCGATAGATAAGAGGAGAAAACATTAACCTCTGTATTCTCTAAATAAATGCAAATACCTGATCAAGTTTACAGAAATGATATTAAGTGGATATCTCTACTGACATCCAGCCCAGAATAACAAATCAGAATATAAATGTTGAATCTTTTTCTTTCACTTGGAAGCACTGATAGTTAGGAAGAATACATTTTAGTATCATTTTTATAGTTTCCATCCTATGTTTTAGAAGGGGTTTGTTCTCTTTGTCACTGTCTCTCTTTCTCTCTCTCACACACAGAGAAATTTTATTTGCTCTGAGGTTTATAAATTAAAAATTCACACAAATTACCGAAGGAAAGTTATTTTAGATATATTAATGTGAAACTATTTAGATTTAATTTCCATAAAAACATAAAATTTATTTTTGTAATGAACAAAAATATATAAATTTAGTCAAACACACAATCTTTTTTTTTCTTTTTTAGAACACTGATTTTATATGGTATGGGATTTTACATTTTTAACTTTGTACTTATTTGGTAGAAGTTTAAATATTTCATTTGGCCATCATATTATGGAATTTTGAGGAATTTTACAGTGCGAAATGATTACACAGGACAATTACAACTATTAAATCTGTCAGTAATTCATGTCAGATTAAAAATGATTATTCTAAAAATAATTCTGTCAGAAGTAAGGTCCAAATATAGTAGTTAACATTAAATATCCTTGAGACCACATATAAAAATATAGTCGTATTGTCATTTTCATACAAAAAAACTGACAGTTGTTACATGAAGCTTTCTAAAGCACATAAGCTAATGATTTCCCTATACTTTGTGTAAATTGCCTATGTGATTCTGCTATCTAAACATAACCTTTCATGTAATTTGATACCCTTTCAAATAGTTTCTGCAGTCAGAAAAAAACTTGAATTATATCATGTTTATTAGTAATATTGGCTTCCCTGCAAGGTTGAGTAAACAGAAAATAAAATGAAAACATCTGCAGAAAGTGATCCCAGTATGAAATATTGCCATAACATTTCATTCCAATCAGAATCACTGTTTACTTTCAATATTAAGACCAGCAGTAGGTAAGACCACTGGCTGAAAATTAAAAGCTAATCTATGGAAAATTATGGCCAAGGGATGTGTAGTCTACATTTTAACATTTGTTAAATAAATAATGAAACATAGGAAGGAAACCAACCCTTTTAGATATCCTTGGGTTTTATTTATACTCTGATGCCCAGAGCAGCGGGCTACTACACTACAGTAGAACTGTTTTGACCGTCTGGCTGGCTAGAGCTGCTGCTCCTGTGACTGTGTCCCTCTCAGTTGTACAGTCAGTGCCTGCCTGCTGACACTCCAGCCATTGTTTTTAAGAGCTTTCAGGTTTGTTAGCAGCAAAGTTGATTTTATATTATCCAATTCTTTTTTTCCCCCCTTTGTGAAGCAGTACTCACTTTGGCTTTTAGGACTTCTTTCACAATAAAACTGCTATAAAACCTGTTCCAATTCACACTGCAATTTGATGAATTACCTTCTCAGGATTTCATTATAAGTGCGTTTTAAAGTGCAACAGCAGAAACTGAGGTGTTTTGAAATAACAAATAGGTACCTGGAAAATGAAAAGCTTTACATCGAAATGCCTTGGGTTTTGCATGTACTAGGGAGGAGCTCCTGTTATCCCTGAGAGAATGTGTTTATTGCTTTATTAATACTAGGTAGGCTTATTTCATTATCAATATAAAATAAAATGCTCCTGTGTAGAAAATGCCACATGAGGTGGATGACAGGTCTGCCCTATGAGCAAACCACAGAACCTAGCAAAGTCTATTTTTGATTAACAGCAATGATGCAAGACACCCCACTGTGGGGTGAAGTGGGCGGAACTTGCTGAGCTGTGTGGCTGCATGATTCTATAATCATTTCTGCTTCAGGTGGAAAATCCACTGGCAGAGTAAATGTAAAGAAAATGTATGTAAAATAATCTTACTTTTTATTCTAAAGCCCGAATTTCCAAGGCTCATTTTGGGTTCCCGATTCCTGCAGGTCATTGACTTTTCCTGCTACACATGTTGAAATAAAATCTGGAGTATTCAAGTTAGAATTGTTGCTCTGCAGGGGCTGCTGGGGTTTACTTTGACTAGAAGAACAAGGCTGTCATCCCACATCACAGGAGGCAGTCTCTGAACCTGGCTGATTTCTACTTCAGTATTAATTACTCTCACAGATTTTTCATTCTAGTGGAGCAACATTACCTTTCAACTTTAAAGGCTTCTAAATGTTTAATGTTTCCTAACAGCATTGTAGTATTTTTGGAGTACTGGCCAATTATCAAAAGCAGATTGACTGTGTACAATTAAACCAGCAATCTGACAGAGATTTTAACTTGACTTACATATTGATGGGACTACCTGCTCAAACACTGACTTCTGTGTACCACAGATCAGCCCCCATTTCACAGATCTACATATCGTACACTCGTCAACAGAAACAGAACATGGGGCTCTAACCTATCTTTCCTCAGGCTGAGGTGACGATATCCACTAGCAGCAAACAGAGTAGAATGAGGTATTACTTGGACTGGTGATAATTTGAATAACTCCAGTAGAATAGATTGAAAAAGTGTGCCTCAATATACCTAATAGTCTAGAAGAGCTATAAAACCAGGGATCATGGGGGCTGAACAAATAGCTCAGAAGATTAAAGTGACTATAAGCAGGAGCAGGGACCAAGGGTTTGATCCCTGGGCCTGCCCTGCTGGCCCTGACTCCTGGGCATGCTGAGATGGCAATTGAGACTGGACTGGGTGGCACACACCTAGAATCCCAGCTCTTGGGAGGCAGCACACAGGAGGATCACTACAAGTCTGATCTAGTAGTGACAACCTAAGCACCCTGTAGACCCTTCCCTAAAATACAACAACAAAGAAAAGAATAAACAGGGGTCAGGCTAAAGGAGACCTTATATCCTTGCTATCTCAATTAGGCAATGAATTGACTAATGCCTGAATTTTTGAAAAAGAATTTTGTTTTTATGTTGTTTTGTGGCTGGCTCAGCCCACGCGGGGGGCAGGGCTGGCATGGTAGGTGGTGCCAGGGATCAAACTGTGGCCCCTGCCCATGCCTAAGCTTGCCTAAGCAGGCACTTTAGTCTGCTGAGCTATCTCACTGGACCTTGGAAAATAACTCTGAATAATTCATATTAGGTCTATTTTAGTTAACTTTCTAGAATTTTAGAGGAAGAAGTACATTAGTGTGTATGTGTTCTCTTCTTTTCCAAAATGGATGAAGAGACTAAGAGTCAGACAAGCATACCTGTGGGTCCAAGACCACACGGCCGTAGGCACTTGGCATTAAAGAGCAAGGTTCTTCACTATTTCATGCACATCACTTTGTCTAAAGTACTTTTTCAAAGGTTCATTGTTGAAAATTTTTATTTTATTTTATTTTTTTGCAGTACCAGGGATTGAAGCTAGGACCTTGCACTTGCCAGGCAAGTGCTTATTCTACTGAGCTATCTCCCTAGCCCTTAAAGTAATTTTTCTATCATAGCAATTTATCTTTCTCTCTTGGACAAAGTTTTACATCTAAAACTATTTCAACTTTAATGGTCATTGTAAAAAAGGGATATTTCTCAGTCTTTTTTCACACAAATTAACACATATTTGCTTGTGTTTTGTACACCACAGCCTCTATAATTTATATACATTCAATCATTTAGCAAGGACTTTTTCTAAAACTTTAATTTCCCTGAGACACATAGACAGTAAAGAATTTTACAAAAATAGAACTACTGCACTAACTATGACAGACGGTAAAATCATGGTTAAATATGAGTGAATAACTAAAATCTACCCTTGTAAATGGAGATATAATGAAAAGGAAATGAGGTAATATGTAGTCTTATGTAGATATCTAGAGTTAAATGTTTAACTACTTCTCTCATGACCCATTATCTGTACTGCAAAATTTATGATATCTTAGGCAAGTTTATCTAAAATATACACCTGCTTGTCATGTAAACTATAAAAGTACCAACAGAATGAAGTTTTAAGGAAAAATATTACCAAATACTACAACATACACAGTCATTATACAGTTCCCGAATTCTAGTATGGAGCATGATGGCTTCTTAATTCTACTTGGTATCCAAATAATCACATAATACATCTCATTAATTCAACAGATGAAGTTCAGTTTGATATAGATATCTCTGTAGCAAATGAGACTATGTTTTAGCAGACCTGTATTTTTTTTTATTTTATCATCAGAGAGCTAGCAAAGTTAACAAAGGACATTGATCAGTAAGTTACATTACATTTTTTACTCTTTTGGTTATTCAAATAATTCAGGATTACATAGTTTAAAGACAAATAATTTATCAAAATTTCATAAGTCACCGTACCATAAGTAATAAGAATTTTGTTAATAGAAACTGATGTATGTCCATATATTATTTTCAATTGCATAAATATTTTTTATCTATTTTTTAGTGGTTCCAGGGATCAAACTCAGAACCTTGAGTTCACTTATTCCACTGAGCTATCTCCCCAGTCCTATTTTATCTTCAAATAGAAAAAGATATATAACCTCAATAGCTATAGAAAAGTATCTGAAAATATATTAGTATGAGCTTATTATTATGGAAAATTTATCTTTAAGAGTTTATCAGTTTGTGAGTTGATTCTATTTCTGAAATGTTTTCACTTATGTGATCTTACAAAATATATATCCAGCATAAAACAAGAAAGCTTAAAAGGATTAAATATATTGTTGTAGACATAAACACAATTAATGATTTTCAGGTCTTCTCTACAAAAATTAAAAATGGTATTAACCTGATACATTTGTGAAACTTCAGATTATTTTGGTCATTTTATAAAGACAGGAAATATAAAATGCTGACAAAAAGCTAGCTCCCTAAATAAATGTTTCAGAAAGTAAATTTGAATAGACACGTATACATGTAGATGTTTACTATTCAAATGAAATCACCTACTTAGTGAGGTACATTTCATTGTCTAACAAACATTCAAAACTTGGCAACAACTAAGCAGCCAGAGATTTTTGCAGAGCTTCCAAATTTATCTATTTCATTTTAATTTTCTATACACCATAAAATAATCAGGGCAATTACACTTTTATTGTTTCTCTATTTCAGTGATTTGAGAGAAGTTAAATGTGGTTCAACAGCCCACCTGCTAAACTATCCTACTTACTTTGCATTTCAAAACATTTGCTGCTGGAAACCTGGAGTGCTAGGCCTAGATATGAAACACCCTGTGCACTGTAAGTCTTAGTATTTGAAAATAACTCGCAATAAATGTAAAGTGTAAAATAGTAAGACTTAGTGTCGAAGCAATAATCTTCTCTACTATGAAGCCTGCATGTTGTCTGTAAATTTTTTTGGCCCATGTACATTGTGGCTACTCTGAAAAAAAACAGTCAATGAAAGTCTGGCTGAACACCAGTGCTTAATTTTTCTCATGGTAAACTTCAGACTCCTCATCAAGTTTCAGTTGCTGGGAGTTTGAAGGAAATATGAGCATTTTTTATTGTCTTGTGCTGGAGAAGAGAGGCCGCAGGATTCCACAGTATGACCTCCCAGAATCCTCCTCGCGCCAAAGGTGCCCAGGCTCTCCCTCGTGGCCAGATGTGCTTTCTGATGTGTACGGCTGTGTTTTCTCCCTGGTTTTAATAAAGGCAGAGCAGAATCTACGGATTCAGATATATTTCCCTGCTCACCACTGTAAATGTTTTTGGTGCATATAGAAGACTAATTTTTGCAAGCAAATTTTATACACATTTGGTAAATAAGTACTGCCCTAATGGAAATCTATGATATTTTGATATTTAAAATGAGTGAAAATGCCAGTCTGCTGGTGCTTAGTGCATATTTTAAGTGGTATAAGTGCATATTATATTTTTGTATTCTTTCTCTGTCTTTCAAACTACCTGTGTTCTGTGCTATACCTGTTTTCCCATAAGTTTCTTTCAGTTGCAATGCCTTAATTTTCCCCGAAAGAATTTTTAGTAGTTTATGAACCTTCACATTTTGACCTATAAGTCATCAATGTCACACATTTGAATTTAGAAAGTAAAAAAAAGTGAAAAAACTGAAAATTGATTTTTGGAACCAAAATTACTTTTTTTAACATATAGTTTTAAAGTAGAAAATTACTACGGCAGGTTGATTGCAATTTAAAACATCATCTTTGGTTTATTATAAGTATTTTAAAGTTCATAATTTTCACAGTCTTTTTTTCTGCTTGTAAAATGCTTTAAAAATTTAATTTAAAATAACATCTGGATTAATTTTTATCATTTAGAATGAAAGTTGATTTTTTCTAAAGCTTGTAATTCTCTGAAGTGTTGCATATCAAACTGTGCTCTCTACAGAATTTAAATCATAAAATGAAACATGCACGTTTTCCCCTGTAGGAATTCTATTTGAATCAAGCCCATCTTTAATTCTTGTCAGAATGCACTATTAATAATTTATTAACATTTATTGTGGTTTATACCTTACACCTAATACACCTTAAGCTGTTTTAAATATGTATAAATTACAATTTGAATATTATTTATACAGCTTCTCCAGTACTTGATTCATCTGTTACTCATTTGGATAATCTCATTATTGTATTGGGCATTATGGGATACAACCAATAGAAGCAGAGCTTAAATAGGAAAAACTGAAGTCAAATTGTTAAGTGCATAATTACAGGCAGACGTGTTATGCTATGATTTTACTCTTACTCATTTACTTTAATTAAAATGTATCAGTGTGTGAAACCTTCGTAGACTGCTAGGAAAGTATGTAGATATGTATTTCTGAGTAATTTTATTTTCAAATTCACTGAGTATGAAATGTTCATTGCAATTGGTATTGACAGTTGCTTTTTTAGGAAAAGGATTGTGGGATCAAAGTTAATTTCTAGAGGTTAGAGTGTTATCTTCCTACAAAATTGTGAAATGGAAATATATATTAAATACATGATATTATATTTAATCCTAAAATAGCAAATAGTTTTCTGTAAAATGAAAGAAAATAATTTTGACTTGATACTCTAAGTCATTAGAACAGCATTCAAACAAGAAAATATTAAAATGAAGAAATTATTTTGGGAATCTAGTCTTACAATGTAGAACATAATGTTCTATTGAAAATATTTCATACCCAAAGCATTTTTCTCATAGAAAATAATATTGAACTAATATGTCCATATCAATGTGTTCATGCTTATTTGACGTATCTATGTATATGGCATATATATATATATATATATATATATATGTTTATACATCATCCATACTATTTTCTGCATGCACACACACCTATACACACATGCTATACACACGTACTATGCAGTGTTCTGAATTCCTTTTATATGCCTGCTGCATGTTACTTACATAATTAGGACCATCTGCTCTGTGATTACCAACTTCTGAGAATTGTGACATTCTGTGCTATGGATGCAAATCATTAAGCAGGCTGTTACAAGAATAAGTGTGCATTAAATTCCTAAAGAACTTGTGCATGAATATAAGATTCTAAAGAAATAACAGAGCAGTGAATAATTTCCAAAAACGTTTTATCAATGGATGTTGTCCAAAATTTTATATATCAATAATACATTTCAAAACTAAAGAAAAATTTAAGGGAAATTGAAAGTATAACATTTTATCCTAAATGTTGTATTTAACTGAAATATAACATTTTATCCTAAATGTTGTATTTAACTGAAATTCGTTTTATCCTAAATGTTGTATTTAATTGAAATACAACATTTTATCCTACTTAAAGAACAATATTACTATCATTAGCATATTCAAAACATCCATTAATGGGCCAGGGAGATAGCTCAGTAGAATAAGTGCCTGCCTGGCATGCACAGGGTCCTGAGTTCAATCCCTGATACCACAAAAACAAAACAAAACATCCATTCATAATCTATGTTTATTCTTGTTAAAGAAAGGCCATGCTATCTTAGAATTGTATATTTTTCATTTTTAAGAAAATTTAAAAAGAAAACATTAAAAGCAATACAAATTTTCAAAACAAGATGATAAGAAATCAACAATAGTTGCTATATCGCATATTGTTACCTTCGTAGTAGCTGTACAGATAACCAGATGTAGGCATAGAAACAAATCCAATAGATCTCCTTGTTAGTGATTATGCAAAATCATAAGTCACTGATATAAACTTACTTGCCTACAAAAGCAGCAGTAATGTGAATTTTGAAATGAGTACATTTGAAAGATGTTAGCAGCCTTGGTTTGTAAAAAGTTCAGAAAGAAATAAAATATTTAACCTTCATTTGGCTTGTGGTGTTTTTACCTTACTTCAAGTCTAAATGTTGCCATGTACATATTTACATGTGATATAAACATCCTATATTTGAACGTATGCATTTGAACATTGTTTTAGAAATGCAGCCATAATTAAGAGTTACACTTAAATTCTGTGGATAAATAGCATTTGCCCTGAAATTTGTCTTGACGAATATATTGGCAGCAACTTTCACAAGATTTGAGTTTTTTAAAAAAGAATTCCACTGGCAGTATAGCTCAGTTGCACAGTGCCGGCCTGCCTGTCTGCCCGCCTGCCTGCCTGCCTGCCAATCACAAGGTACTGAGGTTGAGTTCTGGCGCCAAACAAAAAAGACCAAAATAAATAAATAAATAAATAAATAAATAAATAAATAAATAATCTAAAACTCCACAAAAATTTCCTCTGCAGATGTTCTTGAAAACAGTCCTTAAAGAAGAAAGCTTTAGTCTCTGAACATTGTATTAAGAAATGGACAAGAATTGTGTACATATATTGAGAATTCATTCAGTTTATAATTTATAAATTGATGCAGAGACACATATAGTGAAAATTATTACACATGAATTTTGCTATACCAAGGCTATTGAATCACTACTAAAATACATTTGCCAACTGCTCAGAGATACTTATTCACTAAAACACAACACTTCTATCCCCTTTACTGTAGAAGAAAATTGCAGATTTTTTTCATTTTACAGTATTGGGGATTGAATCCAGGGCTTTAGCACTGTGTCCACCCCATTCTTTATTCTTTTTCTTTTTTACTCAGGAAAGATTTCTTTAAATTACCTAGAGTATGCTTGAACTTGAGATTCTCCTGTTTCAGCTTTCCATAGTGCTTGGATTATAGGCGCACAAACCATGTCCGGCTGACCACTGTTTTTAATTGTACAAAGTGTAACTATATTTTCACAAAAGTACTAACATATACTTCAAAAGTTTTCAAATGTCACATAGAGGCATTTATTACTACCCTTGGGGAAATTTTCAGCTATTGCTAATCTGTACAAATGGAACCTCTTTAACCACTGGTCTATCCATAAAAGAGGAATTTGGCATTAATTCTTATTTTAATCTAATTTTTAAAGAAGCTTTATAAATATCTGATTTGACATTAAAAATAATTGAGAGCTCTGAGAAGGAGAGGTGAAAGAACCCAAGTAAAACTCAGATCTTCGTGTATGCTAAACTGAGAGGCAGCAGTTTGTCACCTCTACCATATTTCATCCATCATAAATGAGCACATGGTTCCAGTTCACACTCGAGTTGGGAAGACTGTAAAGGGCGGTGAATAGCAGGAGACAGGATGGCCGGAATCTGTCTAGAGCTCTGCCACATCTGGTCAAAACTCACTGGACATGGGCTAAATTTTTTGAATCATCCTAATAATATTAATATAGTTCTGTAATCAGTGACGGCACATCCGTCTGTGAGAGTGAGCATCCTGGCTTGTCCCTCCTGCTACTTGATGGTGTCCTGTAGAAAGGCCATGGCTTTGCTTCTTTGAGCCCCAGTTAGCTCTCACGTCTTGTTTCTGTAAAGAGATAGCAATTTTTACACGTAACTTGCTCTTTAAAATCATGCTAACATCGTTTCATGCATGATTTTGGTTTAATTGCAATATTTTAAAACTTTAGTGTATTTTCTCTGTGCTGACAACCTGCGTGTTACTCACATTATGATATGTTGGGCAGGATAGTACAAAGTATACCTTGGTGGAACGCCGGGACTACTAATTACTAGCTGCATGAAAATTATTTAAAAGTTTTCCTTCTATTTGTTCATTTGTCAAGTGGAGAAAACAATAGCACTTACCTCATAGAACTCTTATGAGGATGAAATACTGTAATTTACATAAACATTTGGAAAAGTGTTCATGGTTGATTAGGCTCTCATTGGAGTAATCTAGTTTTACTATTCGTGAAAGTACTAGTTGGCATTAACAGTGATAACATTATTACCTAGGGTTTAGGGAAGATTTGAAGTAATGTTAACTTTTAGTGTTTGGTTAATAGATGGATTGTGTGGTTTTTAAAGGAAGTAGGTCATAGTTGTCTTAAACCTAAAACTTTATTAATGTTATTTAAACAACAGTGATTTTTTCTTCCAGGAAATAAAATTACATACTAAAGAAAATACTACAAATACTACACAAGATAGTATCCTGATGACAAATAACTGTCAACTAAAACAAAAGACAACTTGAGTGACCAAATTCAGCTATGAAAGAAAGTCTTACATGCTCTACACAAGAGGTCCATCCTATAGGAAATCTGTGATAAGAAGACAATACACTTCCTCTCTATGGAGCTGAGTCTGTAACATTTAGTTAGCAGAGAGATACCTTGGAGGGAAAACAGAGGAAAGCAAGTTTTATTTTTAGCTTTGGAAACACTTAATAAGAAGTTGGTGATCTTTTATATCAGAACTTATAGCTTTTAATTGATTAATTTTACTTTTCAACTGGAGCAACATCTATGGTAGCTGGGGACTCAGTGAGCAACAGCTAAGAAAGGTGACTTAGCTACTGTTAAAAAATGATGTTTGTAGGGGCTGAGGAGATAGCTCAGTAGAATAAGCACTTGGCTGGCAAGCGCAAGGGCCTGAGTTCAATCCCCGGTTCCGCAAAAAAAAAAAAAAAAAAAAAAAAAAATGATGTTTGTAGTATTTCAGAAAAGGAAAGCAGAATTTGCATAAGATACTACATTTCAATAGTGATGATTTGTATATTTTGTTACTGACATGTGATTCATCTTAAATTTTGAAATGTATCTTTTTTTTGATGACTTAAAGTTCATATTCATGAACCCTGTAAGATTGTCTCAATGGGTGTTTAGCTGAGTCTCTACAGTGACTAAAACTGTAATATCTACAATGAAAGGAATTCATTCAAAGTCATGGTTTTAACCACAGCATAAAATGAAATTGTAAATCTAGCAATGCAGTTTCCAATAGCTGGCCTTAGCGACTGGGCACCCCCACAGTACACTACATCGTCAATTTGTTCCCTGTACACATTTAATCCAGGCCAGGTTTGGAATTATTTTTAGAGTAAATCTAGCACTTATACCTGCTTTTCTTCCCTGTCAAGTCTAATTAAATACACAAAGAATATTAACTTTGGTTGATGAAGTGACTCGGTGCATTATTGCCTCATAAACTAACACAATGGAGCCAATGTTCTGAGAATTCAAATTAAAGCTGTCATTAAAGCGAAGGTCTAAAGCAAGGGATTTTTTCCTCTTTCACTGAGAAATAATTGCAGGAGGCTGGAAAAAGAGGTTTGCAGTCAAATGGGTACCATATTTACCTGAATAAGAATGGGCTGTAGTTTACCATTACTAATGGACTCCTTCCAGTAATTTCTATAGCTTTTATTGTTGCTCAATTGCTTATCTCTGTGGGCGTGTTTTATAGATTTTAAGGTTAAATAAGCACATAGTCATTACTGAGATATACAAGGCTGTAAATTGGTTCATTTTTGTAGTTAGGAAAAGCTTCAGAATTTATTGTTAACAAAAATATCACTTCTCTTCAGTTGTCTTGAGAGTTTAATGGATTTAAGTATTTCTTAGAAGAGAGTAGGCATGCTATTGTTTTTGTATTTACCAATATCTCAATTTATACACACTACTGTGAGCATCATAGACTATGAGCATAATTTTCTGTATTTAAAGTGTTATTATTTTTCATTTGAGCTCTCTAGCAGCTTTATTTTTTTCTCTCAATCTGATTAAACATGAAGAATAATATGCAAATTGGAAAAGCAGGCTCAAAATTAAGAGTTTATAATTGCATTGCATCCGATGTACTTTCCCAAATTTAATCTTGGTTGAGTAAGAAAATGTGTGATCCTTATCTTACATTCCCTTGTCTTGTCTATGCTCTTGGAAATTTTGGAAGATTTTGACTAACACATCAATGTCCTGAGTATTGCTGTCTGGTGGCCACGCTCTGTAATGGCTTAGTGTACACTCTTGCTCCTCTCCAGGAGCCATTGTCAGACCCATAATACAACAGGAGCTACACAAAGATTACACCACAAAAACTACGTCAGTCCAACTGTGGGGGTACACACCCCTAATCCATTCGCTGTAGAATACTGATACAGGAGGAACAAAAGTCCAAGCTAAGCAAGGAATCTGGGATACTTAGGGTAACCCCTTCTCCAAAAAAGGCAAAAAAGGAGAGCAGTGTTGGGGATGTAGCTCTTTGCAAAGGTTGTGGTTTAATCTCATGCAATTCAAAAAGAAAAATGGAGTAAGAAACTTACTGATGTCACAAAATATATGCTGGTAGGGGCCAGGGAGATGGCTCAGTAGGATAAGCACTTGACTGGCAAATGCAAGGATCTGAGTTCAATCCCTGGTTCTGCAAAAAAAATAAATAAATAAATAAATAAAATAAAATTAAAAAAAAATATATATATGCTGGATATACTACAGAAACTATTTCATAATTTTTGTTATATTATTTTTTTAATTTAGAAATATGACAAGTGTATTGAAAAGGACTCTGATTAATCATTCATATTAGGAAAATCATATATATTTCATTGTGTATATATATATATATGTATGTAGTATAATATATATTTCAATATATTAAATTATCATGTATATATCACTGGTGTTCACAAATTCTTCATCAATGACCTGAATAATAATGATCATATTAATAGTAAATATCTCTTTTTTTTAGTAGAGAAACTAAGGCTTATCTGGAGAATAAGATCTTTAGCCATGATAATCAGAGTATATATAGACTAAGCAATCTTTCATCAGATTTGTGAACTTGTTACCTTTTTTCCAAAGGAATCACACATCTATTGCTCACGTCCCAGAGAAAACCATAGCATGGTATTCATTTCACTTGAAATTTAGTAATTCTATGGAAATAATGAAAATATGTAAATAGGCTTTAATAAACTGAAGAGAAGTGCTATTTTGTAGCTCCGTTCAGTTTATGGAAGCATCTAAATTCAATCCTACTTTTCTTTTTTTGTAATGTATTTGGTTGTTACAGGATCTCATTACACAGCTCAGACTTGTGGTAATCCTCCTGTTTTTCAGCTTCCCTAGTGCTGAGATTACAAGTATGTGCCATCATGCCCAGACTCAGCCCTGGGGATAGGGCTGGCATGGCTGGGGCGGCACGCTGGGGATTCAACCACAGTTCCTGTGCTTACCTAAGCAAGCACTTCAGTCTGCTGAACTATCTTGCCAACTCCTAAATCCTATATTTAACATTTATTTATTAATATTCATTTATGTAATTGATAAAACTTCTCATGGACTCATAGTGATCCTCCTGTTTTCAGCCTTCCTAGAGCTGGGATTACAGGCAAGCACCACTTTACCTAGACTTAGTCGCCATCTCAGCTCACTCTGGGGACAGGAACGAAGTGACATGCAGGACCAGGGTTTGAACCCTGGTTCCTACACTTGCTAAAGCGGGTGCTTAGTCTGCTGAGCTATCTCTCCAGCCTTGTTTTTAACCTTTAAAAACTGTTCTTTCAGTAGGTAAGTGGAATAATTATTGGAATGGTAATTTCCAACGTCTCACTCATCTATAATCCTCAATCTTATTTTATTCTACCTTTGTGTAAAAATTTATGTTTGCTTGTTTGTTTTGCTTGTTTTTTTGAGACAGGCATTGCCTGTGGTCCACGCTGGCCTTGAACTCTCGCAGATCCTCCTGCCTCTACAACCTGAGTGCTAGAATGACAAATGTGTGTCTCCACACCTGGCAGATTCATGTTTGTCTTTAATTTCTTGATCTTATGGTTTTCATTCATCCATTATTGCCTTAGGAAAAGTGGATTTTGAAAATATTATATTCATATTTTTAGTGTTTACCACAGTGTTATACCATAAATCATAGTTTTTCTCACTTTTTGGGGACCCTTGCATATGCAGGTTGTAAATTATGACCAAAATTAGAAAGAAAAAATGGCACATTAAACTCAAATATACACAATGTTAGAAAAATAAAAGGAGAAAAAGCGTATAAAGATCAGAAAGGGTAGGAGTAGGATCCACTTCCTTGTTTTCATTTTTCTGTGTTTTCCAATACCTCGGTCACTCACTAGAAAATTACAGGTATTTCCCTATGTTTTTGGTAGTATGCTGTTCTACACAGTATGCTGCAATCTCCTGGGGTTCCAGTCCATCGTGTCTGGGACAGGAGCCGTTCCTTTGTGCAGTGCAACCACAAGGAACATGCTATCTGCTCACTAGTAACCAAGTGGCTACTTTAGTTAGGCATCAGGTTGACTGCTAGGGCATCACTTTGTTGTGTACTTAAAAATCTTACTTTATTTAATAATGGCCCCAAATGCAAGCATAGTGGCCCTGGCAATTCAGATATTCCAAAGAGATTACGTAAAGTGCTTCTCATTGAATTGAGGAGGCAGAAGATTGTCACTAAAAATTCTCCAGTTGATAAGATTGTTGTTAATCTATTACTGAGCCTAAATTATGAATTAAATCTTAACATAGATATATATTATAGGAAAGAATAGAACATGGATATTATATCCATCCATATGTGATTTGAACATCCCCACTGCTGATGTCAACATCCCATGAATAAAAGAAGACAGGCCAAAACAATGTATTAGTGAGTTATGGATTGCTGTTAGAAAGTCTTCAGGCTGGCCAGATAGCTCAGTGGACTAAAGCACCTGCTTAGGCAGGTGCAGGGACCAGGGTTCAATCCCCGGTGTGCCATGCTGGCCCAGGCCCCAGGATGCCCTGAGACTGAGACTGGGCATGGTGGCACATGCATGCCTGTAATCCCAGTGCTTGGGAGACTGAAAACAGGAGGATCACTACAAGTCAGATCTGTGTAGTGAGACCCTATGGAACCTATATTAAACTATGTTAAAAACAGAAAGAAAGTTTTCAGATTCCTTAATTATGCTTTCTTTTTGAAGGTACCACAAGTTCCTTTCTACACTGAAAGAGCTTTGGTGGCTTCAGTCTTATCACAGCTCAGGATTTCAAGTATAAAAAAATCTAAAGAAAAAAGATTATGAGACAAGAATGGCCGGCCCGATAGCTCAGTGGACTAAAGTGCCTGCTTAGGCGGAGCACAGAGGCCAGGGTTCAATCCCCAGTGTGCTGTGTGTGCCCTGCCCCTGGGGCACACTGAGACTGAGACTGAGACTGGGCATGGTGGCACACGCCTGTATCTCAGTGTTTGGGAAGAGACAGGAGAATCACTAGGAGTCCAATCTACATAGTGAGACCCTGTACTAAATACATTAGAGGGAGAGAGAGAGAGAGAGAGAGAGAGAGAGAGAGAGAGAGAGGAAGGAGAGAGCAAGTTACAAATTGAAGTAATTTTAACCTTTTGGGGGGATTTATATTTTTTATGGCACCTGAAATTAGTTGGGTCTGATTTTGCAAATGGAAAAAAACTGGAAAGTGAGTAGCAAAGTATTTGCCTTCCCAAGAAGAACTCACACTTGTCTGTACGGCAGACATTCACAAGGTTTGCATGCAGACCTGCTAGCAGACCAGGGCCACCTCTGGCTGTGGCCCAGTCCCCCTGAGTGTCAGACTGTGAAGACCCAGTGGAGCATTTTCAGTTAATATGAACCCGGTGGAGTGCCTACTTGGAAGAAGCTGGTGAAGTAGGACAGCCAGGAGCCTTGTTAACGCCACCTACTCCTTTTTCTTGATCTGAAATGGTATTCACTGGAATCTTCTCCTGAAAACACTCTAGGCATTTATATACAGACAATAAGAGAGCCTAAAGGTGTGAAGATATGGGGTCACCCAAATTACCCTGAGATTGTCAAGGACACTCTTCTGTATCTGCGGGGTCGGGCTGCATCCTGGGTATATATTTATAAGACACATGTCTGTCTGGCCTTCTGGCCTTCTGACTAGCATACTGGACATTTCTGTCCTTCCCTTGAACCTTTCTAACGTTTTAATTTATTTACTCTCCATAGTTCCTTTTTTCATGTCATCCAAAATATTTGTGACATTTTAATTACAATGATCTCAATTTAGTGTTTTACATATTTATAAGCATATAGGTGAAATATAAATGGATTTCTTTTATATATATATATATATATATTTGATACAGAGTCTTGCCACACAACTCAGACTCATAGTAATCCTCCTGTTTTCAGCCTCCCCAACGCTGGGGTTACAGACGTGTGCCATCATGCCCAGACTCAGTGGTTGGCTCAGCGTTTCCCAGGGGCAGGGCTGGTAAAGCATGTGGGACCCGAGATGCCCCAGTCTCTGTGCTTGCCAAAGCAGGTGCTTAGCCTGCTAAGCTATCTCACCAGCCCTATAAATGGATTTTTAAAAATGGAAAGGGTGTATTTCACTTGAATACATTTTTAAGTCTTACTGAATGTGTTATTATGATTAACAGAAGATTAAAATATCAATAATTGTAGTATAGACTTTAAATTATATAGTCTATTATTATTATTTAGCATAGTCTATAGTATAGACTATAAATTTGAAACATTTATAAGGTACAAGTGGGTAGTCACTTAAAGGAAATAGCGCAGTATAAATATAGGTGACTCATTTTGTACTTATTAAACTAAAAGCAACATCTAAACTTCATACTACGCATAAAAATTTCATTTTCTGTTTTGAATTCAGACACAAAAGTAACATTGGAGAAAAGCACAAGAGGAAGAATTTCTGGAAATAAAATACAGTCATTTGAAAACAACAAACATTTGTAACCAAGAGATTCTCAGCAAATAGGCCCCTTATTGACAAAGTATATTGTAATTTTAAATATTTAAGCCAAATCGGCAAAAATGACGGATGAAGGCAAGTTTGCTAAATTGAAATAATGGCCATTACCGGTGACTGTGAAACAATAACTCTTCGCCTAATGCAGTGAGCGCAATAGGGCTTTGCATAACTTTTTGTATGCACAGTAAAGACTAAATTTGTTGCAGCATCCACAGAGATTTAAATTAATTTCAGAAAGAAAATTATTACATTAATTTGTTTTCATCGAATATAATTTAGAATTAGTTATTCAGTAAGGGTTTTCCCAGTAGCCTTTAATAAAATGATAGAGATGGGCTTACGGGGAGAGAATCTTAATTGTTCAGCATTCTGTTTCTGTTTGACTCACTTTGGTACTTAGTTATTAGCATGGAGCAGCGTCGGTAAACTGTTGTCTGTAAACCAGAGTCCCTGGCTCCCAGCTCCACTTTCCTGCTGTTATTACCACCTTTAAAGCAACACACACACACACACACACACACACGTACGCACACACTCACACATACACACACACACACACACACACACACAGATTGTTTTTTCTGCATTGTTGGTGTTCTCCAAAGCACGAGATTGTAAGAACTGGGTTCAAGTGTCACCTCGGTCCTCGTACTCTGAACTTATAACTCTCACAGCCATGTCCTGTGTGTCCTTACTCAGCTTCACAAACATCAAAGATGCCCTGCAGATCTTCTATTGAGTGTTTTCATTGTGGACTTCTGTTCAATTACTGGGGCTTCCACATATTACAAGAACGATGACGTCCTTGCTTTAGAAAGAGATAATACCCTGAAAGGTAGGGCTACCTAAGCCNNNNCCATTGGAGGAGATGAGTACTATAAGGACAGTCTAATTATGGTGGAGTAAGATTTTAGGTTCTTTACTGAAGCATGCTTAACTGAAAATTGTACCAAATATATATTCAATTTTTTTCTAATTTGTTGATGTTAATGTGCAATTTGATCAATTAAGGCAGTAATGCTTTGACAAATATTAAGCTATAATAAATTCTAGGGTAAAATGGAACACATTCACAACTGGATTCTAGTTTCCTAACTGGCCTTAAAGTTTCAGTTTCATTCAGTTGACAATTAGTGCATGATGGCTGCTTACAGAGAAGGGGACAACTTGAGATAGACTGTATCTGAGCACAGGCTGTGTAGACCTGTTTTTGTGATTGTTGCGTTCATCTTTCAAAACACTGAATTGCTTACTACCCATTTTGCTTCCTCTGATTTTCAGCAAGAGGTGAGCCCTATGTATTTCCTAAAGATTAACCAAGAAATAAAGTTTGAAAATTGGCTATATTGTTCTGTGTAATATATTGTTTCTTTGTTCTAGCAAAAAAAAGGACTACAAGTATTGGGTAAATGATTCAAAGAACAATTTGTTAAATAAAATTTGATTATAGCCATCCCTGAATATTTATTAAATCTCTCACTTGTACATGGTACTATTGCCTTGAATGCTACCCAAAAATTAAATTTATGTTTCTGGTATCTAAGAATCAGTGTCATTGGCAGGAAAAAGGCATGCAAATAAAGAGATATTCACAGATTGTGTACGTACAATGATAATTACATAACAGCTGAGAGCAGAAGTAAAGTTGGGTGAGTACCTGTGGAATAGGCTAGAAGACAGCACTTCAAGTGGACGTGCTGAGGCTCCCCTGTGCAGAGAACGCGTGGAAACACTCCAGACCAGCTGAAAGAAGCAGGAACAGGGGACACGTGCCCACAGGTGTGGCAGGACGTGCGAAGGCAAAAAGTTAGGAGAAGCAGGACAGCTGTGTTCGAGGAGCAGCTTTCCTGCAGTAGGGCTTTCCTGTAGTAATGAATGAATTAGAGTGCTAAAGGGACCCTGAACTGCAGGTGTCGCAGATGCCAGGTTTATGAATGTGAGCTTGGTTTTACAGATGTGTGAAAATCTTTTCAGAATAAAGTAGCTGTGCAAAGTAGCACCAACCAAACCCGAATCTGGATGTGTGCTCTCACAGTGAAGTCCAGGGCTGTAAACCTGCAACAGACAGATAAGAAAGAGTATTTCTACAAACTACTTTTAAAATAAACCCAAGGTAGATTCTGGGTGGTACTGAAGACAATTTTAAAAATGAACTGGATCATGAAGCAAATTTCCACATGCCTCAGATAATTGTAGAATTTTCGAAAATTATTTTAGAATGGTATCACCCCAGATATTGTAAGGCTAAACAACCAATATCATATCTAGTTAATTGGAATTATAAGGTTAAAATATTTTAACATCAGATTATTGAGAGCTTGTGTACCTGCTTTCGTAGCTGTTGTCTGTGATGCTGGAGGTGACACCCGTGTTGGACATACACTCTCCCCGAGCTACATCCCCAGCCCCTCTCGTTTTGTCTTGTTTCTATTGAATAATTTCTTTCAATTCATTTGTAGTAGAACCTTTGAATCTCTAAGAGTGATCCTGTTGACACTGTTTTCATAGGAATACTTAACTGGAACACATTTAATTTTTGAAAACATCTTAAATTGTTTTCAAACTACTCTTGGAAAACTGCTGAAAAAGAGGCAGTACATAAAACATACTAAAAGATACTTCTCTCTTGTTTTATAGATGCAACTACAGCCTATGTGTTGGGAGGCACTAGCCAAATTTAATTAATTAATCCTTACATTCACCTTAAAATTTTTGCCTTTGCTTTGAGTCATAATGTTTAGATTTTTAGTGTAATATTTAACTTTAGTATATACAATAAAAAATCATTGTTTCAGCACAGTTCTTGAAAGTAAATGGAATTTAAGCATTTAAAGTGTTAAACCTTCCTCACAGTATGATTATATATTATTTGGAATCAAATATAAATCATTGGACCCTATAACATTTAGATTAGGATTAACCTTTGAATTAGAAGAGTGTGCATTCTTACATCTAAGATACAGTAAGTATACACATTATATAATGACTTCTTTTGAAAAAGTGGAACTTTTCAAAAGTTGTATGAGGGTTATTTAGCTATCCTGGAAAATAGGCCAGCTTAATAAAATCAAGCAGTTTCGGGCTGGCGAGATGGCTCAGTGGTCTAAAGCACCTACTTGGAACAAGCTGAACTAAA
>NDGM011244734.1:3225-16427 GCA_002564305.1 Octomys mimax
GCTGGGGATTGAACCGCGGTCCCTGTGCTTTGCTAAGCTTGTTCTAAGTAGGTACTTTAGACCTCTGAGCCATCTCACCAGCCCTAATTTATATATATATTTTTTATTATTTTTATTTTTTTGGCAGAACCGGAGATTGAACTCGGGCCCTTGCGCTTGTCAGGTGAGCGCTTAGTCTACTGAGCCATCTCCCTGGCCCAGAACAGTATTTTCTTGAGGATTCACTTTCAATTTCCCTGATGATTAATGAAGTTGAAGCACATTTCAGAGTTTAGCGATTTCTTCGCTTATAGTATTCTATATAGAGGATCAGCTTTTTAATTTCCATGAAATCATAGAAATTAGACCTGTGGCAAATCCGTGAGTAAAAGAAAGAAGAGCCTAACAGCGTGGTGTCTGCCATACGTGAGCATCAGCCATCTGTCTTTTTATGTCTTAATTTCTCTCAGTATTGTCTCCTACTTTCCAGAGTAGAAGTTTTAAAAATATTGTTGGAAATTATATGTCAGTAGATTTTATTTTCTAATTATTTTCGGCTGACATTTGCATAAACAATTATTTTTGATCATGTATCTGGTGACCTTGCTAAATTAATTTATTAGTTCTTGAAGATCTTTGGTGAATTATAATTCCATAGAATTTTTAAGGTGTACACACAAGTCATTTTTGATTAAGAGAGTTTTATTTTTTCTAGTTTGATTATTTTTTATTTCTTTTTATTTCTCATTGGAAAGTGGTGACCTCCAGAATAGAAATAGAAATAGCACATGTTCTTGTCTTGTTCCCTAGTTCAAGAAAAAAATGTATTCTAGTGTTTCACCACTAATTATAATATTTATAGGTTTTATTCACAGATGTCTTTTAACAGACTGAAAAAGTTTCCTTTTCTTCTAATTTTTTTCTTGAGATATTAAAAAGTGTTGAATGATTGTTATTTTATTCATCATTAATGCACACCTCAGATGCTCATACAATTTATCTCTTTGCTGTGTTAACATCATGACACACATTGCCAATTTTTATATATTGAAACAACTTCTGCAGTCCATTTGGAGTTTATGCTCTTTTCATGTTGGATTAACTTTGATAGTTTGCTTAAAGATTTTACTTCTATATTATTTGACTGTGCTTTATTTCTCGGTAAATGACTGCTAGAATCCACCAGAGTTATGGTCTAGACTCAAAGACGTCTCCCCATGCCATGGTGAGAAGGACGTCTCTTTCGGTCTCATTTTCTCTTCTTAGCCCTTGGCGTTATCTCTTACATGAAGGAGGGAGGGCAAGCAGACTTGCTATGTGGTGTGGGATCTTTGTGATTGTTTAGTAGTAACCTGTATGAAGTCATTAAACATTGTGAGAGGCTTGACTATACACGGTGGTTTCCTTTGGTCCCAGTGCCTAGGAGAAAGGCAGTGCTGGTTCTTCTGTCCTAAAATGGGCTTATCACTTTCTGGTTTTAAGTTTGTTTATATTTATTTGTTTCAACAGTCTTTAGTGTTTTTTCTTTTTTTTAAACAGTGAGGCTGTGATACAGCCAGATTGTTTTCCCTGTTATTATATGAGTAATTGTTTCACTATCTTGTTGTTGTCCAGAAGGCTGGTCCAGACTGTACAACCACAACCCAGACGGGATGGATGAAGAAGCAGAATTCCTGGTCTCACAGCTATAAGTGCCTCATCATGGATCAGGATTCTAACTCTCATCTGACTCCATTATCGGTATGCAGTGTCCTTACTCATCACCTTTTTGAAAAATAGACCATACTCTAATTTTGTGCTTTCTTGAATCACAACTACAATGATGGGCAGAGTATTTTCTAAATTGATTCCACATCAGTTTACATCAATCTGGCAGGAATATGAAGGCATTTTTGGAAAAAAACTCACAGAAGAGTCACTGTTTAGAGTGTGAGAAAACTCAGCAGGTTCTCTATTTGTATTTCTTAGAATAATTTGAGCCTTTGTACAAAATGAAATATGGACATCTGAATTATTAATTTTAAGTGAGAGAAAATCTTTTTCCAATATATTCTTTGCTACAAAGTTACATTGTCCAAGACAGTACTGTGCATGCTTTCATACAGTGAAAATGTTTTGTCCAAATGAGATCAAAATAGAGTGCAGTCTTGGCATCTTTTAAATGAGACAAAGATTAACACAACAATTTATTGTAAATGAAGAGAAAAACTCTCTTTCTTACTATGTTATGTGGGTTCAGTTAGGCAGCATGCAGGGGACCCTTGTTTTCGTCTCATTAAAATGGAACCCCAAGTACTTTTGGCTAGCATCATGGAAAATCCTTTTCTTTCTACTTGTTAAATCACCAATTTTTCTCTCTAGTTCCAGGAAACTGATTTTCTAATAACAATTTCTTATGTGTGAATCCTAAGGTAATTGCTTTACTTTCTAAGTTTCAGGAAAGAGCTGAGTTTAAAGAATGAGTTTTTTTGAGGGAAGTGTAAGTTGAAGACTTGGGTAAGTTTAGAAAATTTAGGCAGTTGGAGGAATATGAAATTTACCTGAGAGCTGGAGAGATTTCAGTTGAAAAATAGTGAACACTTTAAAGGTTTATCTTCTATAATTCATAGTATAGTCAGCCCAGCATTGTCAATAGAATTAGCATTTTGTATGTTTTATTGACTATAATATATAGTTTCTTATAATTTTGAATAATTATGTAATATTCCCTAAAAATTTATTTCCTTATTTATTCATAGAACAAGCTTTCATTACAAATTGTATTAGTCAACTTTCTTGTTGCTGAGATAAAATACTCACAATTTAGAACAGGAATAGTTTAAGTTGGTTCATGTTTTAAAGGGTTTTGGCCCATGGTCAGCAGGGTGTAAGGCGGAAATATGGTGGTAGGATATGATAGGAAAACTTCTTAGTTTATGGCTGCTGGGAAGCAGAGTAGAGGATCAATGCTGAGAGAAAGGGACAAAAGAACATATTTAGTATCCAGGATCATGGTACCCTTCATGACACACCTAGGTGTGGCTCCCAAGCCAATTAAATTAACCCAATTAAATTTAAGTACCACATTATGACCCTTGTCAATTTGTCACAAAAGCATATCTCCTTAAACTATAGTTACTCCTGAAATTAAGACAATAATAACAAATCATAATCGCACTTTAGATAGTACGACTATCCTGCATACAACTGAAAACACAATAAATTTTTCCCTAGTTTCAACAATTCGGGATTATCCAAGTCTGAATCAAAGACTTTTCTGAGACATGGGGCAAACTCTAAGCTCTGAACCTCTATGAAAATCAAAACTAAGTTACATAGTTCCAAGGTACAATCACAAAAGATAAAAATTCTCCATTCCAAAGGAGAAGAAGGTACAAATAGTAAAGAATTGAGACAATAGAAGACTTAAATATAGCAAGATAAATACTGAACCTTGTAGGTCCAGGTCTGGAATCTTGGGGTCCTGAGGATTCACACAGTAACTTTTCCAGAGGACTCACAGAGTGAGTTATTAAGCCCATGGCCTTTTCTTTGACCTTGCTCCACTCACTGCTTCAAGCTTTCCTTGGCAGATATTCCATCTTTCTGACTTCCTGGGGTCTCCAGTAAACCTTGGGCTTCATGCCCACAGCATCATGTTGCCTACTCAGGTGTTCCTTTCCTGGTTCCTCAGGCCTTTCTTTGAAAGCTGACACCTATAACCTCAGGAGGAGAGATTTAATTTGGCTTCTGGTTTCAGGGGATTTAGCCCATGGTCATCTAGTTCTAAGCAGAAGCATCATGACAGAAGGGTAGGGAAGAATGCTTAGTTCGTGGTGGCTGGGATGCAGAGAGAGGGAATATTTCCAGAAAGGAAAGGCTAAGTCATATGTAGTACTTAAGGTCATACTTCTGTGACCCACTCACACATATTCAAAGGTGTGCACTGTCCATTTCCCAAGAGGATTCCAAGTTAATCAAACTGAAACAATTAAGCTTAACTATGATACACATCATTCATCATGGCCTTCAATATTTACATTCTCTAGAGAGTAAAAACATACTTAAGCATGATGAAAATATTAAATCAAATCATATGTATTCCACTATGTATGACTAGAGAGGGAAAATCTCAAGAGTGAGTTACCTTTTCAGAGAAAAAGATTGGAGAAGACTCCAAATAAATGAAGTTGACTAGAATTTGAAACTATAAGTAGCCTTCAGGAATGTAGTCTTCAAGGTGGAGGAAACTTCCAGACAAAACAAAACAAAACAAAACAATACAGGACTTCTTCTCTGTGGTGCTGAGGAGACAGTACAGAGGAACCAAAGGTCATAAAGAGTAAATTAATGGTTAAATTGATGAACCTTAATGTTATTGTTTATGTTGCCAAATTTTATGGCTATGAGGTTGGAATGACAGCTGGAGTCAGGTAGTGAAGGTATTTCTCAGGTTTGCAGTGGGTGGTGTTGAAGAAAGAGATTAATGGAGAAATTCAAGCTATCTTGAATTAAACTGAGATTCAATAAAATGTAAAGGAATATTCATATAAATATCCTGGTTAGAGCAGAAGAAGTGACTGCCCTGGATTCCAGCTTGGTACATCAGAGAGAACGGATGTATTCAGTTGTAGATGGTTCTCTTCCATAGACTGACACTGTTATCACCTGTGTTACGTTGGTTTGCTCAATCTTCCTCCCTCACTGTCTCTATCTCCATATCTATTTCCCTTTTTAAGAGAAGAGATTATAGAGGATCAGCAGGTTTTGCAGACACAGTTACAGAGACCATATTCTTCTTGGGAGAGTCCTGTCTGATAGAATTGTCATAATTTTGATTGCTCAAATTTGAGTTCTTTGTTGTTATGACATATATAGAAGACCAAAGCAACTGATGGTAGCAGAACAGGGAATTTCAACACACACGTAAAGAGCAGTAGAGGAAGCATATATAAACCTTTTCTTAGTTGTGAAATACATTGAAGGCTTGGATGCTTTAAGCCGTTAGAATGACATTTTTGATTTGCTAATATGAAAAATAAATTAGAATATTTAATTGGTGATTAATTTTAGGTAACATATAAAGAAAACAAAAGTGTTAGGATTATGTTCTAGCTGGAATACTGAAATAAGTTTATTCTTAGATATTGAAAATTAACTAAACAAATGGAGCACCTGCTGTAGTTCATTTCTGTTCCTGGCTAAGAGCATCCTCTGAACCCCAAGGGAAAATCAGAGCATGTGTGTGTGTCTGTCTCCTCACAGGAGTCATTCTGCTCCTCTCGCTCATAGTTTATCTCGATCTGTTCAGTTTTCACTGAGTCTAAGGTCTCTGCTTTATGATTTTGTTTTTGCATTTAAATGTTTTTCCTTATAGTTGGAATAATAATTGTATGCTATTTATGTGATAATTCAACACACACATACACACACACACAAACACACACATATATATATAAAATGGGTAATGATTAAAATAGGGTATTTAGTATTTAACCTCTTTATGTCTTTGTGTTTGAAGGATTAAAACTTCTAGTTTTTCATAAAAAATATACTATGATGCTATAAATTATAGGTAAATGCATATTGTAGAATAGAACTCATTTCTTCTACCTATTATATTACCTGTAATCTAACTTCTCTGTATCACCTTTCTCACTATCTTTCCCTCACACTATTATTCACTACCAAATCTATTCCTTGAGATACACCATTGAACTTTAATATATAAATGAGAATTTGCAGTATTTTCCTTTCTGTACCTAACTTATTTCACATAGCATAATATCCAGTGTCAACCTCTTTGCTGAATATGGCAAGATTTTATTCTTCTTCATGCTTCAAAAGAAATCTATTATGGATACATACAAAACATTTTCTTTATCCACTCATATACCAACAGAGACCTTGGTTGATTCCTGTCTCCATTATTTGGCCTTGTTGCTGGGACAAAATAGCCAGAACCCAAAATTAAGGAAGTAAAGGTTATTTAGCTCAAAGTTTGTGAAGTTTTAAGTGCATACTCAGCTGGCTCCAAGGCACAGTGGCACATGGCAGAGGGCAACATTCATGGGGGAAGAAAATAGCAAATCAACAAGAGCAAAGGGAAGAGCAGTGGCAGCAGCCACAGGAGAGAGCAAGCCTCTTTCCCTTCCTAATATTGTGTTGAGGCTGTGTACCCAAGGGTGGGAATAGCTTATAATTCCAGCAGTACTCACACCTATAATCCCAGCATTGGATCATGAATTAATCACAAACTCTAGAAGTCCACTCCAATGACTGCATGAGGCTTTGGGGGAGCGTCTAGACCCAAGCCCTAATAATTCCATATTTGGCTTTTCTGAGTTGTGCTACAACAAAGAATGGTGGGTAGATAGCTCTTTGGTATGAGCATTTCATTTTATTTAGATAGATAACCAGAAGTGGGATATTTGGTAGTACTTTTACACTTTTTGATGAACCTATTCTCTGATGAGTATACTAAGTTACATTCCCACAAAGAGAGGGTAAGAGCTCCTTTTTTTTCATGTCCTTGCAGAATTCATTGTTTTTATCTTTATGATAATAGTTATTTTAATTAGGATGAAAAGATGCATCCTTGTGGTTTTGAGTTGCAGTTTCCCTGATGGCTAATAATGTTCAGTTCTTGCTCATATTTTTATTGGCCATTTGTGTATTTTTTTTGGGGGGGGCAATGTGTATTTAAGTCATTTTCTCATTTTTAAATTTAATTATTTAGTTTTCATGGTTGATTTTTGAGCTACTTATGTACTGTGGATGTTAACCTTTTGTTCAATGAACAGCTTGCACATATTTTCTCCCTGTTTGTAAGCTGTCTTGTGACTCTATTTATTGTTTCCAGTCCTCTGCAGAAGCTCCTTAATCCTACACGGTCCTCTTTGTCTATTTTTGCTTTTTTGGTTGTGCTTTTAGGGTCTTAGCCACAAAATCATTGTCTGTATGGCATTTACATCTGGAAATATTGTATGTATCTTTTGTTCTGAGTTTCATAGTTCGAGGTTTTAACATTTACATCTTTGGTTCATTTTAACATGATTTTTGTACACAGTGGGGACATAGGTGTCAGGTTTCATTTCTGTGATTTCTCAGGAGGAGTTGTGGAGAGGTTGGCCTTTTTCTGATGTGTGCTTTTGATGCATGAATTTATTTCTGGGTTCTTTTATGTCAAAAAAAATGACAGTTGATCAGCTAACTTCCCAGGTTAAAATTATTAACATATTTAAATCAAATTTAGATTCTCAGAAAAACATAAAGGACACACCAGCAAATCTCTGAATACCACTGACTCTGTTTTCTACAGATACAGCATGAACTAGATCAAAACTTCACGTCACCGGCAGGCTGACCTCAACTCTTATTTTCTTCTGGGGCTTGATTTTTACCTCTTTCTTTACTTTTACTTTTTAAAAAGTAATTGAGATTATATACTGAGACATACCCTGAGACCTTCCAGGCACTTCAGAGCCAAAACTCTCAAGAAAGGTGACAGAAGAAAGACAACCCAGGTTCAGACAGCTTGTTTCACCAAGAAATTCCAGTGCTTTGATGCCACCTTTGCAAAAATGCAGCAAGGAACATCCTGAGACTATGTGGTATTTTCAGAAATGTAAACTCTGAGGATTTTATTTACTGCATTTATGTAATTTCTTTAATTCTCACTTTTTAATCATCATATCTCTTTTCTCTCCCTTTTTATTTTCCTTGCCACCAAAAGAACATACACTATGCAACAAAAATATGCCAAGTATTTGATTTGATTGATAGACTATTTGGTAAGATATAGCATATACATTCTTTTATTAAAGTATGACAGATTTAATGAATAGATTCAGAATGACAATGGAAGGTAAGCTATTCCTACAAATTAATTGGTATATTAAAGTCAGTCTTTACTTCATTGATAAATTCTAATTTTAGATTATATTCCCAACTTTTTATTATAGATTTTTATTTAGTAAGTTTGAAAGGAGATTAATTATTGATAAGACCTTAGAACAGCACAATTAGTACATAAAGAGGAAGATGTCAGATATTTTAAAAGAAAGTGAAAAAAAATCACTCAGAATATTTTTCCCATAAAAAGAAAGTCCTGTAAACTGAAGCAGAAAACACTAAGTTCATAAAATTAGGTTTTCACCCATAAAAACAGAAAAACAAACAAAACCTGGCAGTGCTTTATAGTTGATTATAGTGGATTTCCCTTTCTAAGGCTCTAAAGATGTTCTGTCTGAGCCACTAAACAGTGCTGGGATTTCAGAATTTAAAAAATGGAGGTGAATTAGAGAGCGTCATGAGCAGAAAGATAGATAAAAGCCTGTGGAGTTTATCCATTAGGAAACGTAATTAAGTGAAAAATATGGTTTGTCTCTCCACTAATGTAAGATATAGTCTCTAAGGATGTGATAAATGTGAGTAACCTAGACCCATGGAATTAAATAATTATGTGTTAGAAGCACATTAGGGTGAACAGGTTCTCCATCACATGGGCAAGGAAGTGTCCACCAGACAGCACTGTTGGATGGATATATCCTTAATCATCTGTGAAGGGGAACAGAGACTCGAAGGTTACGTTGTTAACCTTAAAAGAGAAACACTCCACAGAGTAGCTGAGAAAACCTAGTTAGAGTACTCTCCCAGCAGTGCTCAGAGTGTGAGGGACTACCCCTGGGCAGTAGGCACTGAATGTGCGGCAGCCAGAGGAATCTCTCCAAGGCCGTTTTGCTCTCCAAGGGAGGGCGTTGTCAAGCTGAGACTATGTTTTGGAAATCAGATAGCTATAAGAAGTCCTGTCCTCCTTTTCCTTATTGTTCTGAAAATCACTGCTCCAGAGTTACGTTGTAATTCTCCATGGAGTCCGTGATGAATGTAGGAGAAAATTTAAGTCTCTCATTAATGACAGTGAAGAGAGTTAGGTCAGTAAAAGTGGTGGCAGAAGTGGCAGGGACATGAGTCCCACACAGTGTGGAGAAGGTGAGAACCCAGAAGTTCACTGGGTGTGACGTTGAAGAGATGTGAATCTATTGTGAGACCAGGTGCCTTTATAGTGTATGGTTCTGAAACTGTTCTAGACCCAGGGACAATCTGAGAGCAAGCCATACCCCCAGTTGTGCAATCTGCTCTTCCCCCAGAAGATGCTAAAGACTACCCGCAGTACTGCAATGGATGTCATGGGAGGCACTTCTGGAATGATGAGAATATGCTTTTGGGTACGAAGAAAAATAAAACAGAAACTTTCAGAAAGCTTAAATAAATCTGTTGGGCTGAAATGACATGGTCTGACTTCCATGAAATCACGTACAAAAACTTGAACTTCTTATGTCATCACATGTCTCTAAAAATTTATTTGTTTGATACAGGGTCTCATTGCTCAGTTCAAACTCATAGTGATCCTCCTGTCTCAGCCTCCCCAGCACTGAGATTATAGGTGTTCACCTCCACACCCAGTTTGGGGGCTGGCACAGTGCTCCTGGGGTTCTGGGGCCAGCACAGCATGTAGTCCTGGGGATCATACTGGGGTCCTTGCCCTTGCCAGACAGGCGCTTACACCACTGAGCTATCTCCCCAGCCTGTCATAACAAAACGTTTGAGCCAGGGTTTTGTCTCTAAAAGTACTTTTAAGTGAAGAACGACAAAAGGCTCATTTATTACCTTTATACAGTCTGGGAAGCAGGTCCCAGAAAGTACATGCGGTAGTCTGCAAAAGTGTGCATTCAAATGCATTACAAATATCTGCTCCATATACCTACAAATATATATGTGTGTATATGGAACTGTTTAATCTGTTTTCATTTTCTAAAACATATTCTTGTATAAGATAAACATCTGAAATATTGTTTGCTTTATTAATTTTTACTCATAATCCTAACCTTTGATATATACTCTTGGCAGTGAACCAAGAGTATATGAAAGAAAACCATATATATAAATATATAGTTGAATAATGTGAGATAAATAGTAATGTTTTACACATAGGCACAGCATTTACTACTATAAAATGGTAGTAATGGTAGTTTTTTTCTATTTTGCACTTATAGCTCTAAATTTATGTTGGCTTGTGTATTATACATATGTAGGCTGAAAAATTATACAACTAACTAAACATTTTAATGTAAAATAAATCTATGCGCCATTTTACAAATTTGTAAGCGTTAATAATTGCCTGTGGGCTACCACCTAGGTCAGGTGTGGGAGAGTCTGCATTTCCTCAGGATCAAATTTCTGAAAAACCTACTACCATGACCCCATGATTGCCAAGGGTAAGCGTGCTGTTCCTGGAAGCAAGCCATGAGGCACAGAAATAGGACATGTGTGTTTAGAAGTTAATTAACAAAACAGAAATATGTAAGAATATCCTAATATTTGGGATCTTCTTTGGAAATTGAAGAAAAAATTGGGCCGAGAGCAGCAGCATGAAGTTTATAAACTTAAAATATTTTTCCCTGAAGTAGAATATATGAAGGAAAATGGAGACATGAAACTTGACTTCTCACAGATGTGTCAATTCAGATTATAAAACTAAAGGATTTTAATGGCTTGTAGGAGGGTTATTGGTTCTTGTGCTTTTTTGGAGATCCTCTCTGAATACTATCCTAAATTCTCAACTTATTTTGTGAGAAAAGAGCATTTGAAAGGCTTCAAAAATATTACTTCAGATATATTAGCAAATAATGTTTCAGGTGAGAATTTTCTAGGCTGAAAATAGATTAAGAGCTATCCTTATGGATAAAAGGAAAATGGAAATCCTTACAAACCAATGTTTAAAGAAGATTCAGCTTTTCTAGCTTACCTTACTAAGGTATTTTAAGAGTAGATTTAGAGACACCGTGTCTCTTTCTATAAGATACTTGGAAAGAGGACTGACTTATGAGCAAAGACTCTTCTTGGCTGGAAAGAGATTCATTCTTGGCAGCGAACCAGCATCTTTAGATCAAAGAAAACTAGATCATGCCAAGGAAAACGAGTAGTACTCCCTAAAGGACGCTGCAGTGGTATCTTTATTTTTTTAAATTTATTTTACCAAGAAAGAAATCTAAATGAAACACATCAATTTAGGGTGATAGAAATATGAATATTTAGTATACTATTCTCTGTACTTTTTCGTATTTGCAAATACAAAATATGTGTTGATTAAACAGAATTGTTATATAAGAATTTCTTGTTACTCATTTCTACACTCTTAAAATGCATGTTTAAACATAGAAAATGAGAGAATGAAGAGATACCACCAAGAAACAATAAATAAGAACTCGACACAATATATTTTTGCTTTGCTTCCACTCAAAATGGTAGCTAAATGCTGAGAGGGTCCAATTCTGCTATCTGACCCCTACCCTTATTGTTTCATAAATATGTTGAAGCCAGTGAACACCTGCAAGCTGGGTCCTGCACCCTGGACACTACATGCTCTCCCTAGGGCTTGATGGTTGGAAGTCCACCTACTCAGTGGTAGCAGTTAGGGACTGGCTCCGCCTGGCTTTGGAGCCTGGCTTTTTTTTTTTTTTTTGTATTTTTTAGGGAAGGGTCTACAGGGTGTTCAGAGTCTCACTACTAGATTGGACTCCTAATGATCTGCCTGTTTACAGTCTACCAAGAGCTGGGATTACAGGCATGCACCACCATGCCCAGTCTCAATTGCTGTGTCAGTGCACCCCGGGGGCAGGGCCGGCATGGTAGGCTGGGGAGCAAACCTCTGTAGCCTGGATTGACTCCCAGTTGTGTTGTTCTAGGAAAGTCACTTCCTGTTCCATGCCTATATTTCAATTCCTCATCTTCACAATGTGGGAGTAAAAATAGTATCTATGGTAACTATCCTCTAAATGTGCAGTTTGAATTGTTGGGAACAATAACAATAACAATAACAATATCTATATATCTATATCTATCTATATCTATCTATCTATCTATCTATCTATCTATCTATCTATCTATCTATATGATTTGGCTCATCAGAAACATTCTATAAATTTTCACATTCTTTCACCCAAAGAGATGCATCTGACAGCGCTTATGGTTCACAATCTCAATAAAAAAATTTATTATCTCAGTGAACTAAAAAAATAGAAAGAATGATTCTTGGATCAGCTCGTTAGATAGACTGAGATAATATAATGGTTGGACACACAAAAAGAATTTTAAAAAGAGCTCAGGCCCATAAAGGAATTAAACAACATTAAAGAACATTCAGAAATGTACGAATCTGATACTTGTCGGCATGTGTCAGCGTCATGTATGAGCAAAAGGACTTTAAGCTAATGTAGTGAATACTAACTAAGCCTTTAAAAAGATTCACATTTTTCAGAAGAGATGTTGACAAAGAGGAGAGGGCGTGCTTCTTTCTAGTGTTGCTTGAGAGGTGGAAAGGAGGAACGCACATCTGAAGGAAGATGGTAGAGAAATAAAATATTGGAGCTAATCTAGGCCAGTAAATTAACAATAAATTTTAAATTAAACTAGCAACAATCCTCTCTCCTTCTTTTTCATAGAGTGCAGTTGTGAGGGTGTAGATGTAACCTTCCTTTTGAATGTGCCTTGCCTGGGTCTACTTACTAATCCTATTCATCAGGTTTCTAATGCCCTCCTGTGTGCTGTGAGCAGAAACCTATGGGGCGGGAGAGCAGAAAGAGCAGGTAATGAGAAATGGCTCTTGAGAAAGTGATGTATAAGTGGCAGGGGCCCCGAGCAAATACAGTGACTCTAAGGGAACTACTTCTGGCCAGTATGCAGTGTCAGGGTTCAATACATTGACACTGTTATTTGAAAATTTTAATTTTGAAAGATTAGCCAAAACTGAATTAAATACCATTTTCTCTAAACTAGTCTCTATCTGTTTCTGAATTTTTTCTCCTCCTGCTCTTCCACCACTTAATTTCCCTCTTCTTCCTCCTCCCTCTCCTCTTCCTTCTTCCTCCTCCTTCCTCCTCCTCTTCCTCCTCTTCCTTCTCCAACTACCCCAGTGTAAAACAACTACATGGATCAGATTTTCCAGATATGACATTATATTAGATCATAGAAAGTTGGCTTGCTGTTTCTTAATCAATCCTGCCCTGCATCTGATTGGTTTCTCATATTACCAAATGTCTTCTGATGTTTATTTTGACATTCTAAATTCCAAGTTGCACAAATACCATGATCATTTGAAACTTGATGCATTTTTTTTTGTTTATGTCGAGTCCACATCTTGTACAGCAATTAACCATAAGAAGAATGTATGCAGTGTGTTAATT
>NDGM011244741.1:3059-15242 GCA_002564305.1 Octomys mimax
GGCTGAGCTGGCCACACACACACACACACACACACACACACACACACACAAATAAAAAAAAAACTAATACCACTGTTAAGTAATAAAATAATATAAACAGAGACAGCAGGGACATGAGTAAAATGTAATTTCCAACACAGAAGAAAGCCTAGTTAATCATTACAGTAGCAAAGGAAAAGAATACCAAAGTTAAAGCAATTAGAAGTTAGTCACTGTGGAGGACAATATTATACAACATAAGACTGATTGTTGTCCCCGAAAGAGCAATGCTTAAAAATAGAGCAAAAAGGAAGATACTAAGAGGAATTTACTCTGACCATTGAAGGGCCTAGCTCACTCTAGAAAAAGTCATTGAACTAAAGAAAGAAACATGTCAAAAGACATTAAATTTTAAGGTTTAAAGAATGCTCTTCAAACATCCACACATAAACGGAAAGTCATATATTTAAAAAAAAATTGTATCTTAACATCCCAACAATATACAATCTAGATGATACCAGGAAAGTTACAAAATGTGATATTGGACTACTCCACAACCATGTTGTYCACATATATTCATGCCTAAGTATTAAAGAACTCAGGGAGCACAGCAACCTAGAGATCCTAAAATCAAGCCACTTTCAACAAAATCCATATACCAGTGAAGTTTAAGTACAGACAAAGCACCGGATGTGGTAGCGCGCACCTGTAATCCCAGCACTCAGTAGGCTGACGCAGGAGGATCATTTGAAGCTCAAACTAGCCTGGACTATTTAGTGAGCTGAAGAATAATCTGAACTACATAATGAAACCTTGTCTCAATTCTGCATAAAAGGAAAAAAGAAAACCTACAGAGCAATACTTCACATGAATACATGAATATAGTGACAAAAGCCCTCAACAAAGTATTTTTAAACATATATAAACCAAATTCAGAAGTATATCCAAGCAGTTCTATATTATGGCCAATTAGGATTTACTCCAAGAATTTGTTTGGTTCAATATGTAAAAATCTATCAATGTGAGAAAAAATAAATCGAAAAAGCAAATAAAAATCAGATAATCACTTCAATACTGATAAAAATGTTCAACAAACTGGATAGTAAAGGCTATTTTCTCAGTCTCTTTAGATACATCCTCACTGAATGGTAAAAGACTTGAAGCTTTTCTCCTAAGATCAGAAGGAAGATGAGGATACCTGTTTATTTCTGCCACTTTTATTCAATATTGTACTGTATTAGACAAAAAAGGACACGTATATTAGAAATAAAACTACCTCTACTTTGAAATAACATAATTATGTATATAAAAAATCCCAAGGAACCCATCAAATCCTTTAAAACTGACATATGAATTAATTTGCCAATGTTTTAGGATACTAGATCAGTATACACATACCAATTTATATTTCTAAATACAAGCGGTGAACAATCAGAACATCAAATGGTGAAACCAACTGTATCAGGGTAGAATGAAAAATAAAATATGTAGAAAACTTTAAATAGAATTTATCTTTAAATGCTGGAAGGATTTATGTCTCTCTTATTTTTCTTATTCTTTTTTTTGTTTGTTTCCACTGGGGATCGAACTTGGGACCTTGCACTTGCCAGGCAGGTGCATATACCGCTGAGCCAGCTCTCTGGCCATAGAATTTAAAGAGAACCTAAATAATGTGAACACATTTATTTTCATAAATTGAGAGAATTATATTTATTTATGTCTCATACTGGGAAACCCAGGGTCTCACTCATTCCAGGTAAGCCCTCTACTGCTAAGCTATATCCCAAGATCTTTTTACTTTGAAACAGAATCTCACTAAGTTGCACAGGCAGGCCTCGAAATTGTAATCCTCCTACCTTAGTGTTCCTGGTGGCTGGAATTATACACATGGGCCACCACACCCAGAAAAGTAAATGCCATTAAAATGTCAGCATTCCTCAAATTTACTAGCACATTCAGTGTAGTCTCTACCAGAATTCCAGTCGTTTTTCTTTTTCCAGAAACTGACAAGCTGCTCCCAAGAGTCACATGGAATAAGGCACCCAGAACAATAAAAGCAGTCTTTTTCCCCCTAAAAAGCAATCTTGAAAATATTGATAAAGGAACTAACATCATTCTCCCCTCAAACTCCATCTGTTTCTCAGGTTAGACTCAAATTTCCTGGCACAAGTGATGCTCCTGCCTCAACCTCACCAAAGCATACCGATAGAAATATAAATGAATGGAATTCAACCAAGAATCCAGAAGCAGGGCCGGCGAGATAGCCCAGCAGCCCAAAGTGCCTGCTCACGCAAGCTTAGGCAATAGAAGGGACCGTGGTTGGTTTGATCCCTGGTACCACATGCTGTGCCCACCCCACCACCAGGGCAGGCTGAGCCAGCCACAAAAAAAATTTAAAAATCCAGAAGTAAACTCTTATAGTTACAGTCATCTGATTTTTGTCAAGGAGCCAAAATGTTTCAATTGGAAGAAAAATAATCTTTTCAATAAATGGGACTGAGACAACTAGATATCCACATGCAAAAGTATATATGGACTGCTTGCCTCACAAACATGCAGAAGTTGATGAAGGACAAAGTTGATCAAAGACAAAGTTGATCAAAGACAGCTATAAAGGGAAAAAACAAGGTGCATGCCTATATTCCCAATACAGGGAGGTGAGGCGGGAGAACCGTAACTTAATGAGTTAGCAAGAACTTGTCTCAAAATATTTTAAAATGATGGGGATGTAGCTTAGTGCAAAGGTCCTGGGTTCAATCCTTGGTACTGAAGATAAAAAGTGAAAACAATAAAATACTTAGAAGAAAATATGGGGTTTTTATTTCTTTTGATCAGACAATGGTTACCTAAAAATGCCACCTAAGAACCAAAGAACAATCTTATAGATTGGACCTTAGTAAAAACATTTGTGTTTGAATGTCAAGAAAATAAAACAGCAATTGGAGAAACCACAGAATTGAGAAAATATTTACAAGTCATATATCTGATAAGAGACAAGTACTCAGAATATATAAAGGACACTTTGAATTAAACAATAAAAACACCATCCAGTTATAACAGGGGCAGTGGATTTGGATGTATTTTTTCCAGAGAAGTTACACAAATGACCAATCAGCACATGAAAATATGCCCAACATCATTAAGCTACTATAAAACACAAATAAAATACAAAGACATACAAAACACATTGAGCTACAACTTCATACCCACTAGAATTACTAAAACAAAAATGATAATACAGATAATGTTGATAATACACAGTGCGATCATCATGAAATCACTTGCGGAATGTGAAATGGTACAGCCACCCTGGAAAACTGTTTAACACTGTCACAATAGGCTAAAAATATGGTTACCCTATGACGTGGTCCTTCCACTCCTAGATAAATACCTGCTGTAGTTTAGATACTGAATACCTCACTGAGGTCCATGTGTTAAAGTCTTAATCCCCAGAGTGGATGCTATTGAGAGTTTATGAAATCTTTAGGAAGGAAGTTTTTGTGGGAGGCCCTTAGATTGAGCCAGGAAGGATGTGAGGATCTGCCCTCCATGGGGAGAAGCCAGAATGACTGTGTGTGGCCTCTGGTGGTGGCTGGGTCTCAAAGAGCTAGCATTAAGTCCACTTGAACCCTCTCATTCCTCTGCCTTGTTTCCTTCAATAGCACAGAACTCAGTGGTATTTGCTTTCCTCATATACGAACATGAACAAGGATCTGGTCGGTTAGGATAGTTGCCACAGCACAGGCTGTAGAGACTCCATGGGGCCTCTGGAGTAGGGAGTCACCTCACAAACCATAGGCCATAAAGCTAATCAGATGAAACCACAATGACCCAGGATGGGAATTTCTTGACTGACAATAGCCATGTGGGGGGCACCATTGACTGGTCATGAGCAGACAAAGGAGGGTAGGACACAGCACACATACACAAACATCCGAGGATGGAAACAGTCTAGGCCTCAGCACTGGCTCCCTGTCCCTCCCAACTGACTGCTGGTTTATAAGACTGTTGACCCTGGAAATGAACCACCAACTCAAAAACCAAGGAGACTGTGGAAAACCTTTCTATTTTTAATTGGTTCTTTGGGGTACAAAGTTTTGTTTGCTTGTTTATTTTTTTTCTTTTAAACATTTTTATTTTCATCTTTTTTAATTTTGCCCTCCATTTTTCTCATTATTTTCCATTATTTTCATCTGATTCTATTAGTTTCCTTTTATTTTTTTAATTTATTTAGTACAGGATACAGGGTCTACAGGGTCTCACTACATAAATTGGACTCTCAATGATCCTCCTGCTTTCAGCCTCCCAAGCGCTGGGATTACAGGTGCAAGCCACCACACCAAGTCTTCCTTTGATTCTTTAATAGCATCCTTTTTCTTACTTTTCTCTCATCTTTTTCAACTTTCCTTTCTTTGTTCTCCAAATTTTACTCTTTCATTTCCACGTTCCCTGCCTTCTCTATCTTTGACTATATAACCATTAAGCCTTATCAATCTCTAGATATTTGATTTTTATTTTACTGTTGAATCCTCTAGTACTGTTAGTGGAGAGTATAATGTTATATTTAGTAAACATTTTGTATCAATACTTGTTTTGTCTTAGTGCTTATACTAAATTATGGATCCTATTTTATTGCTACTTCTGGTATTCACTACCCAGTTTGGCTTTGATATTATTATTGTTGTTAAAGGCGTTAGTAGTGCCAGGGTAGGATTGTTATCAATCAATTTTCTCTGTATGACAATATCTGGGTTGCCTTTGTGTCAAGAGCAATGCTTGCACCACACCCATTGCATTGGATGCTGGGCCAACTACACAGCATTCTCCTTTTCCAAATTAATAGAGATGGTTGGATTGTGGAGCAGAGACAATAGTATACAGTTAGCCAGACCAGCTAGTACACTGAAGAGCAGGAACTAACTAACAGGATCTGCATGCCAGCAGTAAAGTTTTTCTAGTAAAATCAACCAACAAACTGAAGCACATACACTAAAACATATAGATAAAATAAAACAAGAAAAACAGGAGAAGATAGGCAACAAAATATCTCCAAAAACTCTTAGCTCCCACAAAACTGATCCACTGGGCATCAGTGGTGATGAATTCAAAAGCCATATAGCTGAATTATTCAAAATTAAAAAGGAAACAAGAAAACCCCCAAGAACTCACAGAAGATATAGCTAAATAGATAACAGAACTAAAGGCCACATAATCAATGAGTTCATAAAAGACAATAATAAAAATGTAGCTGAGCTAAATAAAATTTTATAAAACATGAGTGCCCATGGTAGCAAAGACTTAGGGTCCATAGGAAGAAATCAAACAGAAATCCATGAGATTAAAAATGTTCTTTAAAGAAAATGCTCTTGAAAGTAAGGGCAAAAGAACTGACTGATGTGAGGAAAAAAGTGTCCGAACAGGCAGGCAGCACTGATGCAAGGACCATTCACATAGAGATATCCTAAAAGCAACAGGAGAACATAAAAATGGATCCCACAGCTCCTAGATGATGCAAAGAATAACCTAAAATGAATTGTAATTAATGAAAAAATCAGAAGACAGCCTGTGTGGAATGCAAACCTGCTTGAAGAAGTAATAGCGGGGTCCTTTGCAAACAAGGGGAACATTAATATACAGATAAGTGAGGAATATAAAAGAGCTACTATCAGAAGAAAATTTCATGATGATATGTCATCATCGGGTTCTCAGGCGCTCAGCACAAGAACAGAATCTTAAGAACTGTTAGATAACCACAAGCAATCCCTTACAAAGGAAAACTTACCAGAATGACAACCAACTTCTTCACGTACATCTTAAGGGCCAGGAGAACCTGGAGTGAATTATTTATTTTTTTTAAACAAAAAGTTTTTTCTTGGTACTTATTTATTTATTCAATACAGGGTCTTATTACACAGTTCAGACTCATAGTGCTTCTCCTACCTCATCCTCCCCAGCAGTGGGACAACAGGCACGCACCACCAACCTGTTTTGGGGCTGGCATCACATGCCTGGGGTTCCAGGGCCGGCATGGCATGCAGTACTGAGGATTGAACTCAGGACTTTGTGCTTGCCAGGCAGGCGCTTAGACTACTGAGCTATCTTCCCAGCCTGAGTGAAATATTTCAAGACTGAAAAGAAAACAACTTCCAATACAGACTGATATAACTTTGCAGAAATGATGTGCCTTTCAAAACTGATGGAGAAATAAGCTGTTTATGGCACAGAATACCTTACAATACTCATGAGCACCAAACTGACACTCCCCAAAATTTGTAAGGGTACCATGAAATGAGACAATGAAGCCAACATGCTAGTTTAATATAATAAATGCAACATGCAGGACAAACAAGCAGGGATAAAGGAGGGGAAATCAGCTATAGAAAAATGCAATTAAACAAATAAGTCAATATATTTCAAGGGCCAGTGAGATAGCTCAGTGGACTAAACATCTGCTTAGGCAAGCACAAGGACCAGGGTTCTATCCCCAGCACCACATGCTGTGCCGGACCCTCCCCCAGGCATGCTGAGCTGGCTACCTTGAGCCAGCCACAGAGTCCAGGTGATGCATGCCTGTAGTCCCAGCACTGGGGAGGCTGAAAACAGGAGGCTCACTATGCGTCCAAGCTGCATAGTGAGACTATCTGTATATATTGGTAACTTAGTGTGAATGGTCTCCATTCACAATCAAAGGGCAGAATGAATCAAAAAACAAAACCCAAAAACATGCTACATCTAAGAAGCACAATCCAAAAAGAAATGATGGACTAGAAATGGAAGAATGAAAAAGAATATTCCATGCAATTAGAAGGCCAAAACAAGCATGGCTGGCTGTTCTATTTTCAGAAAAAGTAAACTTCGAGGCAAAACTGAAAAGAAGAAGCAAATACGATGACTACACATTAGTGAGGGAACAATTCTACAGAAAAAAGTAACAATTATAAACATATATCCATCCAAAGCTGGTGCACCAAACCTCATAAAATGAACACTAGTGGCAGAAAGGTCAGAAAAGCATAAACTCTCTTAGAGTAGGAGAAATCAGCACCCTGTTGTAACAAACAGGCAAACTAACTGGAATCCCCCAAAAATAAAAAAAGAAATATCAAAATTGAGAAAAATCTTCAAACAAATGAGTTTAACAGATATGTACAGAATATTCCACCCAAGCACAGAGCACACATTCTTCTCAGGAAAACACAAATCTTTCATTAAAAGAGAACTACAATCTAACCCATAAGGCGTGCTTAAATTAAATAAGGGAAAAAGAATCAGAGTTATGCTGTGCATGTTATTAGATCATAATTCAATGAAACTAGAAATCAGTGATTTTAAAAAACACAGATTACTCAAACACATGGAAATTAAGTAATATCCTCTTAAATAATCAATGGATCAGAGAAGAAATCAACAACAAAATTAGTTCCTAGAACTAAGCAATAATGCCAGTATAACACACCAGAACCTGCTGAACACCATGAAAGTGTTTCCAAGAGGGAAGTTTTTGCTGCGTGTACCCATATTAAAAACAAAACAAAGTCAGAGGAAACCCAAATGAATAACCTCATGATGTATTTCAAGGTCTTAAAGACAATGATAATCTAAGTCCAAAGCTCTTACAAGGAAGGAAATTAGAGATCAGAGTATAAGTTAATAAAATTGAGACTAAGACAAAAACTAAAAATAATCATTGAATCAAAGAACTGATTCTTCAAAAGAATAAGCAAAATATACAAACTTTTAGACAAACTTATCCATAGATAGCAATACCCAAATCAATACAATTAGAAATCATAAAGGCAAAATCATGGTAACATCGCCAAAATCCAGATGAGTATTAACTACATCAAAAATCTGTATTTCAAAAAAATCGAGAATTCAGAACAAACGTATAATTTTCTAGGTACATATGAGGTACCAAAACTGAATCAAAAATCTAAAGACTTTGAATAATCAAAAAGCAGACAATGAAATTGAAATTAATTTTTTAAAAAATTACCAAAAACAGCTCAGAATCTGATACATTCAACAGTAAATTCTATAATTCCTTTAAGGATGATTCTAATACTCCTCAAATTCTTTAATTGAAATGGAAAGGGAGGGCCGGCCAAATAGCTCAGTGGATTAAAATGCCTGCAAGCAGGCACAGGGGCCAGGGGTTCCATCCCTGGTCCTGCAGTGCTGGCTCCACCCCTGGGGTACACTGAGATGGCAATTGAGACTGGGTGTGGTGGCATGCACCTGTTATCCCAGCTCCTGGGAGGCTGTAAACAGGTGGATCAGTATAAGTCTGATCTAGTAGTGAGATCCTGAGCACCCTATAGACTCTTCCCTAAAATAAAAAATTAAATAAATAAAAAAGAAATGGAAAGAGAAGAACTACTCCTAATATAATTCCTGAAAGCTAGAATCACCATGATTCCAAACAAGACAGACTCAACCTAAAGAGAGAAATACAAGTCAATCTCTTAAATCATATAGATATTAAAAACCCTCAACAAGATAGTAGCATACACAATAAAAGAAAGCATCAAAAAGATAATACATTGAGATCAAATTTGCTGTATCTCAGGAATGCAGGGATGGTGCAACATATGCAAATCAATAATGTAATACATCACATAAACATAGCAAGGACAAAAAGTACATCATCATCATCACAAAGGACCCATTAAAACCTTTGGCAAAATCCAATATGTATTCATAATAAAACCTGAAGAAAAATACAGTGGAAACACTAGTTACTACCAACCTCATGTACTCACAATTTGAGTTACGACTGGAATGCTGTGTTTAACTTATGACCAAATTGAGTTATGCCCCAAATGCCAACCTCTGGTACAAAGGCTCACAATGCCAGAAAAACACACGTAAGTGTACTTAAGTATCAGCCTGAGCCCAGATGCGTGTACCTGTGGACATGGTTTCAGTCAGTGCTTTATATAATTGCTATGATTACTGCTATCAAAATAGTTCCCACAAAAGCTGAGGAATAAAAGCCTATGAAGACAGGGGAGGTAAAGAAAGCAAACTTGATCAAAAAGAAGAAGGAAATTACAGAGAAATGTGAAAACGGTATTCATGTGACCAATCTCACTAATATATACATGTTGAAATTCATCGTCTTGACAATCTTACAGAGAAAGATTTCTATAAGGAAGTTACTATGGCTAAAGCTGTTACTCAAATTAGTAAGTCATGATCAACAGTGTCAGACAAGACAAAAAAGGCTATCATTGGAGTGGATACATGAAAGGCAGACAGCAGGTTATAGTCTGTCTGAGTCTATATTTGTGAAGAAGCTAGGGTTATGAGTGTAGATCTCAAGAAGGATAATCCACCAGTAAGTGATAATGGGGAAATATGCCAGTAAGGGGTGGTTTCACAATTTTAAAGAGAGAACCAGGGTTCATAGCATAACTAGGCATGGTGAAGCAGCCAGTGCTGTTAAATGGGCTAGTGAAAATTATATGTACTTCTTCAGAACAATGACATAGTGAAATGGCTTTTGCTCTCATCAGATTTTCAACTGTAATGAAATTGGCCTTTTCTGGAAGAAAATGCCCAAGAAAGCATGTATTACTCAGGAACAGAAGAAAATGCCAGGTCACAAGCCTATGAAGGATAGGCTCACCTTATTGCTATGTGCCTGTGCAAGTGGTGACCTCAAGATAAATCCTGTTTTGGTTTATACTCTGAGACCCCTAGAGTGCTTGGAAAACATAAAGGCATGAAGAATAGGCTAGGGGTCATGTGGGCGTCTAACACAAAAGCCTGGGTAACAAGAGTACTTTTCCTTGAATGGATCAGGGAGTTTTTGTCTCCCACTATTAAGAAATATCTATAGGACAAAGGTTTGCCACCCCAGGCACACCTCATCATGGACAGTGCTCCTGCTCACCCATGAGAGTTGGAAGAAGAAATTGCTGAAGAATTCCCATAGTTCTCAGTTGAGTTCCTCCCACCTAATACTACTCCTCTCCTGTAGTCTATAAGCCAGCAGGTTACACCTAACTTTAAGAATTTATTCAGGCCAGTTGTGCCACATACTTGAATCTCAGCACTTGGGAAGTTGAGGCAGGAGGATCACTACAAGATCAAAGCCAGCCTGAACTGGAGAGTGAGATCCTGTCTCAGAAACAAACAAAATAAGCTATACAAGGTATACACCAAGGAACTATTCCTGAAGTGCTTCCAGGAGGTCTCAGATATAGATTTAACACCTAAACAGTTCTGGAAGGAACATTGCAACATTCTTTCCTGTGTGGAGTTCATTGAGAAATCCTGGGCCAATATTTTTCTAAGGATGTTCAGATCTTCTTGCAAGAAAGTTTGGCCTAAAATTGTACAGGAGAGAGAATTCGAGGGCTGTGTAGGAGTCTGAGCCTTCAGCTGATCCTGTGGTTAATGACACTATCACAATAGCAAGGTCCATAGACATGCAGGTAGACAGTGGTGTTGTGGAACTAGAGGAGGAACACACTATGGCATTGTCTACTGAGGAATGTTAGCAACTTCTGACTGAGCCACAGAGAATGGCAGCTAAGGAGCTTTCTGAAGAGGAGGAAGGGTGGAGGGTATCAACAATCAGTGCAGCAAAGTTCTTCTCCAACATAAAGGAAATCCTGAAAAACCAGACAAAGCTACAAACATTTATAGAGAAGACCCACCCAGACACAGAAAAAGCCAATCATTACATTTACTTGCTTAATGACAAGTTCCTGTCATACTACAGAGCAGCATTAAAGAAAAAAAAAATGGAAACAGACAATCTTAGATCAGTGTTTAGCTCTGAAAAGGTTGAGATCTAGTGAGCCAAAAGCAGCTTTTTAGAGAGCTACAGACTTGCCTGAGGAAAGAAAGGACATCAGATAGCTATGTTAGTTATGTTCTTATGAAAGTGGACTCTTCTTCTAAACATCCTCCCTTCCTGAAAGCCAACACTGTCAACCTGAGTGGTGAATACAGTATGAAACTGTTGTTTCTGGCAAACTAGGCACCTTTTATAACTTTCTGATGAATATACTAGGAAATTTGTTGGTTTTCTAGTAAATTACACATATTATACAACCCTTTTTAATATGAAAAGATTAGTTAAGGGGTGTTTTTGGATGTTCAGAATGCATTATTTCTTATGGGGAAAAATAAGTCTTGAGTTGCACTTAACTTGAATTACAACCAACCCTTGAGAACAAATTGAGTCCATAAGCCAAGGTTCCACTGCAGGTAGAAAAGGGCCCTATATCAACTGGATAAAATCCATTTATGACAAACCTGCTACCAATGTTATATTAACTGAGAAAAAAACCAGAAAGCATTATCTCTCTCTAAAATCAGGAACAAGATAAAGATGTCCAGCATCACTACTCTTGCTGAAGATAGTAGTCAAAATATCAGCCAGACCAAGGCAGAAGAAACAAAAAGGATATGTATATGAAAGGAAGACATCAAAATGTCATTGCTTATAGAGGGCATAATCCTCTAGACAAAAAACCCCAAAAACTTCTACCAGAAGATTTCTAAAATTAGTAATCAAATTCAGTAAGGTAAAGGAATACAAAAAGACCACAGATACATCAATACCATTCCTGTACATTGGAAATGAACAAATCAAAAAGCAAACAAGAAAGCAAGACTATTCACAATTGCATCAAGTACAATTAAATACTAAGGAGTTAACCTAAAGAAAGAAATGAGAAATCTCAACAGTAAGTCCCAACTTACAAATAAATTCCATTCCAAGAGAATGTTTGTAAGTCAGATTCATTCATAAGTCTCACAAAATGAGTTTCATGAACCTTTGACACTAGCATACAGTGTATATCATAAAAAACCAAACACTCACACAAATGCTATAAATAAACCATTTTTACTTTTAAATACAGTAAGCATACAGCAACACAACTGTGACAATGTCTGGCAGACATGTGAGCTACTTCTGTGATTTATTTCCCATTTACCAGTGTTTATAAGGTGAAGTCTATTTGTATCAGTGAAAATTCACAATTCATATGTCTGTAGTTGGGGACGAACTATACAATGAAAATTATAGTACTCTTTTAAAAAGATCAAAGAACACACCAGAAAATGAAAAGATATTTCCTGTTTCCAAATAGTCAAGACCTACATTGTCAAAATGACTACACTGCTTCAAGGTTGTATATGGTGAGATTTTTGGACTTATGTGTAAACATAAGAAGTATATAA
>NDGM011244750.1:0-15933 GCA_002564305.1 Octomys mimax
GCTAATTTTTTGTCTGCTTGACCTATCTTTTTGGGATAAGGGGGTGTTAAGGTCTCCTGTTAATATTGCAGTATTGGATATTAGCTTTTTCATGTCCATTAATATTTGCCTTATATAATTGGGTGCTCCCGTGTTTGGTTCATACATATTTGTGAGTGTTACCTGTTCCTTTTGAATTTTTCTCCTCACCAGTATGTAGTGCCCTTCTTTATTTCATTTTATCATTCTTGCTTTGAAGTTGAGACTGTGAACAGGATTGCTATCCCTGCTTTTTCTGAAGTGCTGTGGCTTGTAGTATTGTTTTACATCTTTTGTTTTTCAGCCTATGAATTTCTTTGAGTTAGGTGTGTTTCTTGTAAACTCCTACAAAATATTGTAGGGTTTTGCTTCCTAATCCAGTGTGCCAGTCTATTTTTTTTTTAATTGGTGAATTGAGTCCACTTATATTGATGGTTATAATAGAGATATATTGACTTATGATTATCATCTTATTTACCTGATGTTGTATACCTCTTTTTCTCATCTGTTTGTTTGGCCTATTTGCTTGGTTCTTTCCATTCTCGTTCATAAAGTTGTGGTCACTTTGATCCCTCTCTTTGATAACTTTTCATGGTGTGTGTAGGGTTGGTTTTGTCATCATGAAATTCTTTAGGTTTTTGGGGGGTTTTTTGTTTTGTTTTGTTTTTTGTCATGGAAGTATTTCATTTCTCCATGAAACTTGAAAGAGAGTTTTGCAGGGAGTACCTATCTGGGCTGGAATATGTTTTCTTGGAGGACTTGAAGTACTTTCCTCCATAATTTTCCTTACTTGGTGTGCAAAGAGAAATTTGCCATTATGCTGATGGATTTTCCTCTAAATGTGATCTGTTTCTTTTGTTTAGCAGCTCTCAGTATTTGTGTGTGTGTGTGTGTGTGTGTGTGTGTGTGTGTGTGTGTGTGCTGGATTTCTGGGATCATGATTATTTTATGTTGGTTATGTTTTTAATTGAGCTGGTGTTATTTGGAGTTCTATGTGCTTCAGTTAAGTGAATGTCAGATTGTTTCCCCAGATTTGGGAAGTTTTCTCCTTTTACTTCTGCCCATATTCTTTTTATATCATTTGTAGTGACTCCTTCTTTCTCACTGATGCCTATTCACCTTACGTTATTTACCTTCGTATCATTTGGCAGATGTTGAATTATTTTTTCCTGCATCCTACTCGTTTCTAACAAATCTTGTGTTGCCTTTTCACTAGCTGCAGCAGTGTCTTTAAGGTCTGAAACTCTATCTTTACTTTCAATCAAACAACTTTGCCAGCTTGTGATTGAGGTTTTAATTTCCTGTAGATCTCTTTGAATCTGTGTCATGCATTCTATTTCTTCCCTATATTTCTCATTAAAGGATTCCAGCATTTTTCTATTATCCTCTATTTTTTATCAGTATCTTTTTTAGAGCTTTTAGTAATTCTTTCATTGTAGTTATCATTTCATTTTACTCCAGAGATTTTTCCAATCTGATTTCTTCTGTACCTTTCAGCAGTTGTTTCTTTACTTCAGACACTATTATTTCAGAGATATCAGGTGTGTGATTTCCAATTTTTTCTATGCTTGTGTCGCCTGCATTTGTTCTGGATGGCCTCACAGTCTGAGAATGTATTTGGTCCTTCTCTTTGTAATTTTGTATAACTGTCCTCTTACCTTTGGTGTAGAGCTTTAATGCAGTTTTTAGCTATCACCTACTTATATTCTTACCAGAGAGAGTATGTGGTTAAGGCAGTCACAGATTTGTATTTAAAGCACTACAATTAGGAACACTAATAATGGGCAGTGCTACTTAGCAGTTGACAAACTTTTATAACTAATGGGCTTATATTTTAGACTATAATAGCAAACATTATGTTTATGTAGCTAAGCAGATATTAAATTGGGATTTTGTATTTAAATTTGTTCCACTAAGTTCTGTCTAATCACCTGCCCTTGAGGTACATGGGGTCTTCCAGTCAGACTAATTAATCCTGTTTACCTGTTGTGCCCTCTCTTGATCAAGAGAGAAAGAGAGGCTGCTCTCCTAGATCATGGTCTAGTAAAGTGTCTCACCTTACCAGGTCCAGATCTATCAATCTCAAACTCCTCCAGATGGGCTTGGCATGAATGGCTGCTGTGCTTAGCTTACTGCTGCTGCAGTATGCCAGGCCTGGTCTCTGGCTAATATGTGGTTCTAAGGATCAGGCAAGCAGGTTAAAGGTCTCATTCACACATCTCTATTCATTTTTCTAATTTCCTTTAAGTGAAATCTTCAACAATTTAAATGTATATCATATCAGTACCCTATATGTTTGGTATTAGTTTGTGTTAGCAATACAAATCTCTGATTCTCCAGGTCTTGAAACAGAGAGGAACAGACAGACATGTGAACAGTCTTGATCAACTGTAGACCATACAAATGTAGGAATCAGATGACATAGACCTGATAGTATTAGACCTGGGCTAAAGGTGACAAACAGAAAGGAAAAGGAAGATACAAAAAAAAAAAAGCTGTTCTATGGAGTCTTAAGTTGAGCAGCAGACCACCCAGGGACAAGAGACATAACAAGGTAGGCAGAGGAAGTAGCAAGAGTAAATACATGAAAAAATGAGGAGAAAACAGAGCATTCCTGAAACCTCCAATCATAGAGAATAATCCAAATGTAATTGCTGATAGGAAGAACCCAATAAATGGAACTGGAAACCTAAGTTGGAACCAGCAACCAAGGATCCTTTCTGGCTTGATTTAACAGATGATAGTCAGATTTGAGTGGGTAAAAGATATTTTTAAAATAAGTTCTGTATAATTTGCTGAACAACAAATCTACCTTAAGTGTTAAAATCATGACATTAGTAAATAGTGTGAAATCTTCAAATGTATCTTCAAATGTAATGAAAATGTTGCTTTTTTTTTTCTTAGTTGGAGAAACATCTCAGATTTGCTCAGAAGCCACTGATTTTTTGTGCCAGGACAGAAAATGTATTGCATCCTCCGTTGTTTGTGACTACAAGCCAGACTGCTCTGATAGGTCGGATGAAGCTCTCTGTGGTAAGTGTATCTAATCTGCCAGCTGTAATGAAGTCAGTGCAGCTCAGATACCCACCTTGTGAACAGAATAACACACAAGCACCAAAGGCCAAGAAGAAATGTTCTTGTCCTGCTCTAGAGTAGACAGAATTGCTAAAATATTCCCCTCACCTTTTCTGTACACATCTCCAAATAGCAGTTCTCTCATGCCTTTCACCTCATAGCAAAAACTATACACTTACATAAATTAAAATTTTTCACATCATAGAATTATGATAAGAATTAAAATGGTTAGATACTGGGCTATATTTTAATGACATTTTCTGGCTTTTTCCAAAATAAAAGATTGACTGTAGAGAGGAAGCAAAAATTGACTTTATTAAATATTTACTAAATATTGATTTAGTGACTAATTTTATCAATTTCATTGCACTAGAGAAAAATGATATCTCACATGGTATCTAAGCTTCAAGATGTATTGTATGGGACTTGTGTTGTACATGACATGGCAGCCACAGATATCAAGGTAGTAGTTAGCCATTGTGTATAGTGCTGGCTTTTACTAAAGTTGGTGTTGCAAGAGGTAGCATTTCAAGACTTTCATGAAATCCAGCAAAAATTATTTCAAATTAGTCTCAGATGTTCCATGATGTCATACAAAGCTTAGTATATCTGTTATTGCCTGTGGTGAGATGGAATCTCAGATGTTAACCAACAAGAAATGCTGGGCTTGCTGGGGAGACAGCTCAGGAGAATAAGTGCTTGCCTGGCAGTGCCTGCTACTCAGGGTCCTGAGTTCAATTCCCGGTACTGCAAAAAGTAAAAAAAGAAAAGAAATGCTGCAGAGGTTGTGGGGAAAAAAGGAGCCCTTCTCCACTGTTGGTGCAAGTGTAGACTGGTACAATCACTATGGAAAACTGTAGAGATTCTTCAAAAACTAGGATTGGAGGTCTCATTCAACCCAGGTATTCCTTTCCTGGGTGTTTTTCCAGAAGGACAAAAACATCATACCACAGTGATTTACGTGCACCCATGTTTATAGCAACATAATTTATCATACCTAAATCTTGGGAGCAACACAAATGCCGATCAACTAAGGAATCAATAAAGAAGATGTGGCATCTTTATGATTATTATTCAGCTATAAAACAGGATAAATTTGCAGCTTTTATTGGTAGATGGATGCAACTAGAGACTCTTAAGGAAAATATATCAGGTATGTATGTACAAACATCATGTTATCTTCTTAGTGTAAGAAACTGAAAGAGTAAATAAAATCTGAAAGATACAACAGATATGAAAAGAGAATGAACCTGTTTAAAAGCAAGCAATTATGGAGAGGAGGAGAAGGAAGGAGAGGGAGCAAAAAAAGAGATATACTTAGGTATGAAAGCAGGATGTAATAGATAGTTGTACTGTGGATTTCTGCTGCTCTGTGGAAAGCAGAAATTAATACTTAATTTTCTTTTTTGTCTTCTTTTATCATTTTTTCCGTTTTTCACTCTTCTTAATTTTTATAACTTTTTATTTACTCTTCCAATTTTGCACGCATATATCTAGTAATCAGAACAACTAATTTGAAGACAATACTATGCAATACAATAAATACTATCAAATTCATATGGATTTCTTAGTGAAATTCTACAAAACTTGCAATTTTTTCTGTTTTGATACTATTTTGTACTCTCTTTAAATGTACAGAAATAAAAAAAAATCAGTACAGTGGTCTAGCACAGTCTCACATAGTCTTAAAGAGAAATAAAAATAGGCTTTGTGCCTCTGAGAAAATGTCACAAGAATGGAGGAATTAATGTTGATTTTCCTCCAGGCAAGTCACAGATCAAGAATATTTAAATTTTTAATTTTTAGCTCCAATTCATTTTCATTCTCTGTTACCTTAAATTCTTTGGTGATGCTTTTGAAGGGCTCATTTCTCTTCTCTTTTATTATTTCTTGCACAAGTTCATTATTTTCTAATTGTGGTATAATGCACCATTTCAATGATTTTCAGCATACAATTGCATTGCATTAAATTCAGTTCATTGTTGTGCAAACCTCACCGCCATCCTTCTCCACAGTCTTTCACTTTGCAAAATTTCATCGCTTCCCTTTAAATAAATACTTGGTGACCGCTCCCTCAGTCCCTGACGATCAGCTGTTCAGTTTCTGTCTCTGTGTGTTTGACTAGCTTACGACCCTCATGTAAGTGGAATCATACAAAATTTTTCTTAGTGTGAGTAGCTTATTTTACTTAGCATAATGATTTTAATTATAATTTTAATTAATTAATTAATTAATTAATTATTTGGCGGAACTGGGGATTGAACTCAGGCCCTTGCACTTGCTAGGAAGTGCACTTATTGGAAGCACTTATTCCACTGAGCCATTTCCCCGGCCCCTTTAATTATAATTTTAGATGAAAGTGTAAAAAAGTAGTGAAGATAGTTGAAAAAATTTTAGAATTTACTATAAGTACTGTAGCATTATAAATATCAGTGCTATAAAATATGTGCTTGTACAAGTTTATAAAAATTCAGAAGTAAAATTGACTTGATCATAGTTGTATTGGCATGCATAACCTACTAATGAGAAATGAGCACTATTAAACACACACAGAGAGAAGTTAACACAAATATCAAATTATTCTTGTTTTCACTTAAAATACATATGCAGGGCCAGTGAGATAGTTCAGCTGACTAAGTGCCTGCTATGGCAGGCAGGGTGTGACTGAGTCCAGGCATGGTGGTGCACGCCTATAATCCCAGTTCTGGGGAGGCTGAAAACAGGAGGATCACCGTAAGTCTGATCTGTGTAATGAGACCCTGTATCAAATACATAAAAATTAAAATGTCATTGAAAAGATGCATGTACAGTCTGCCAAAAATGTATATACACTTCAGGTAGAGAAAAACTTGTAGAAATAGTTTAATACTAGTTGTATTGAGACATCATGAGATTAACACAAGTTTTCTTTTCCCTCTAACATTACTAGAGGTGCTCCAAGTCGTGGCCTTGAGCTTCCAGACATTTATTAGTACAACAAGCTGCTGCTCGGGTAACTTGGCCACTGAAATTGCTGCATATACATTTTCAATTCGTTATCTACATGGTGGCAGAGTAGTGGTAATGTGTGATGCAGAACATCCTCGAGGATCCCCCAGATGAAGGGAACACCCTTTGTTCAAAAAACATCATGCTATTTTTTTCCTGAAATGTGTATACATTAATTTGCAGACTCTGTATATTAAAACTTTTATATAAGCATCATATCCATCCATTTGTTCCTATTTTTATTATGCACTAGAAGCAATTTTCTAAGAATGAAAGTATTTAAATATGAGTAAGATATTCCCTTCAACTTCAAATAATTCATTTTGAATTGTATGGAATAAAACAAGGGGTGCATCAAATACAATATTCTTTGGCTTTTGTTTTATAATTGATAAAAAAGTTAAGATTTCTTGTTCACTTTAAAAGTTACCACTACTCAATTAAGGATTACAAATGAAGAAGGATGCATGTGTATTTGTGTGTATATGTGTATCCATATATGTGCTCATGTGTGTGCAAGTGTGTTTATTTGTATATGTAAATATGTATATATGTGTATATGGTATATGTGTACATGTGTTCATGTGCATTTATATGTATATGAATGCAAGGACAAAACTCACATCTGTATTTAAAATTTTAATATATACTTTCAAAAATAAGAAATTGCTACTATTTTGGCTTTCAAATATTTGTTCCATCTATCTATCTATCTATCTATCTATACTTGCTTTACTCATTTTTCCTCTCATACTGCCTTTTATGAGTTTTATTTTTCCCACAGATGTCTGAGGTATTGATAAGAAAGCACACGGGCGCAATTTTATTTTTAGAAACTGAAGTCAGTTATGTAATCATATGTGATTAGTGTTACCTACAATTTTGATGGGCTACGTAGGAAGTGTTTAAATTGATCAAAGCTAAGGGGCATGGTTGCTAAATGCAAGCCACTTCCTAAGAACTTCATAGATTTTGTTCATATTCACCAAGAGCACTGTGATATCAATTTTGAAAATCAGCTTCATCAGTATTTCACATTGATGGTCATCTAAATGACCATCATTAGGCATTAGAGCAGGCTTCCTGCAGTCATATCATCTGTCGTGAATCATGGAGTAAATGACAACATTTCCAAAATGACATTTAGAGAACTATATAGAATATAGACTTTGGAGTTATTAAATACAAGTCTTGACTTTGACTAAGACTCACTTTTTGGGCATTTAAATAATTTAAATTCTCATTCATTTTTTTCAACTGCATAGTAAATATAATGACTATCCAATAGAGTGTTATGAGAATTAATGAGTAAACTGAGTAAAGGAATATATTGAATTAAATGAATTGCCTTTTCAGTGTTCTGGGGTTAATAGTGTTAGCACCTTCCACTTCATTACTTTTATTGTAAAATTTGTCAATCATAATTATGTCTCGCCTATATGTCTTTTGTACTATCAGAAAAGGAAGTTAGCTTTTCTTATAACAACATTATTAACATAGGTTATTAGCAAAAATAAAACTTTTCTGCAACTCATTTATTATTGTAGAAATGCATGTTTTTATAAAAAATAGGATTAATTCTCTTTAAAATAAATTGATAAAGTCAGAAGATGTGCTCTTTTTCCAAAGAAATAATTTATCACCTATAACTTGCACAAGAAATAATGGCCCTGACTGTGCAGTTCTGGGTGCTGTTTTCTCTCATGCCTTTCACAGCCTATGTACAAGTAATTACTATGTCATGAAATTCTTTCCCAGGTACCAATACTATCCAAAATTCTTCTAAATTTACAGCACTAAAAAGCCTTCTCACAAAGAAAGTAATTATCCTGACTAAGTGCCTTCTTAGGCAAGCACATTGACAAGCAAAGAACTAGGGTTTGATTCCTGGTACTGAATGCTGCCCAGGCCTCACTTTCAGGCATGCTGAGCCAGTCACTGAGACTGGGTATGGTGGCACACACCTGTAATCTCAGTGCTGGGGAGGCTGAGAGAGGAGAATGGCTGTAAGACATAGCTGCATAGTGAGACCCTGTACGAAACACCTAAAGTAAAAAAAAAACCAATGAAATATTTATAACTTGAGAGAATATTAATATTCCTTTACCATTATGGTCATTAAACCTGATGTGCATATGGAGACATGAAGAACTAAATATCATTACCTGTTTAACTTTCTTTTAAACATGCGTTGGTTAGTGTTTGCCCTAATAATATAGCTATGTGGACAAGCAATACAACCTGGGAAAATGAGGTTATCTAATATTTTTACTATCTAAACAAATATTACACCTTGTTTCAAAGAGGTTAATAATAATTGGAATCCATGCAAGGGATTGTGAAAAAGACTGAAATCTGGAGAACATTTTTATTAAAATAATGACAGGTGTGTATTCATTTACTAAGAAATATTACAAAGTACTCCCCTTAATTCATCTTTCAGTGAATGTATATTAGACACTTATGAATCAATTCATAAAGAAATGTTAAACAAAACCAAAAAAGTAATAGCCTTTGAAATGACCCATCAAAACTATAAGGGTTGGTAAGTGCTTTATATACACATCACCCTAAGAATTGATGAGGTATGGGAAGGGAGCACTAGGGCTTGAAATTTAAAGATGGATATGATTTCCATAGAATAGGAAGAGAATATGTATTAATTACAATACAGCAGAAATTCTGAGCTTGGCCAGTACCAGTTACATAGCCTGGCTGTACCACCTAAGTGTCGGTTCAGTCCTTTTGTTCCTGAACAAGCAGACCTCCCATTTTAATTGTGTCATGACCATTTTTTCCAAACTCCCTTTTAGTTATAAGAGGACAATGAAATCTGGGGGAAAGGGTTTATTTAATAAAGAAAAGGACAGCCATCCTGAAAGCATGCCTGAGCATAGTTGAATGTGGGTGAAAAGAAGGCCCTAAGGAATGCCTGTTTCTGTCTATTCAGAAAGACAACTTCCTGACTTCTTCTTAACTTAGATAAAAATTAATTCTTGTTTGCTTAAGGCTATTGCAAGTTAAGTTTTTGCTTGATTGAAACTAAAATTTTTTCAATACAGACAACCGCAAAGTCTTTTATCTCAAATAGCAAGAAGTCTAAAATCTTGGCAGCTCTAAGTTAATTTTGATTATCATCAAAAGTATAAGACTATACAAACTCCTTCCTTTTTATGTTCTGCTTTACTCAGTGGACAGGGTTTCCTAGAGAATTATATTCTTCAATAATTTTGTATCTTTGCAATCATATCCTAGGAATGAATGGGTTTTCTTTTTAAGAATGGGGAAACTTCTATTATTTCCTTCCACAGTAAATCTCATTGTCTAGATTTATATACCAAGATTATTCCTGAACTTATTAAGATAAGAAGAGAGAGGAAATCATGACACAGCTGTTTAGATGGGGTGTGAGACAACTCTGGAGGTAAGGAGGGAGCTGTTTCAAGCCTGGAGACACCTGCCTGAGTCCAAGAAGGGAAAGCCTCAGATAAAATTGCACTTACATCTAGAACAGGACAGGAATGATGGGGTGACAATTGATTAACCAACTGCTAGTGATAATATTCAAGAGAGAGGGAGAAAACCATTCCTAAGCACAAATGTTTTAAAATGTCAGTTTATGCTTAAGAGATTATCTTCTGAAAAATTTGGTTTTTTTGGAGATGAGACAGATTTCATTCTAAAAATATTTTCTACCAAACTAAAGGTTATTGTATTCAAGCCTAGGAATTTATGAGAATATTTTAAAACAGTGTGAAAAACAGAGTATTTTAAGCAAGAGAAAGCAACACAGGAGCAGTCTTAGGGATGATTAATGTTGGTTAGGTTTGAAAGGTTGAGAAGATGAAGCCTACAGAAAAGATAGTCTCTTAAAATAAATCAACGTCTTAAAGTAGTGTGTTAAGATTATGGAACTTATAAAGAATGCAACAGATTCAGTGAGTTCTCAAATAAATTATCTACAGGGATTGGTGACACAATAGATGTGGAGATGAAGACTGTTGAATCCAAGATGATTCTGAAAGTTTTAGTCATTTAAAAAGAAAGAAAATGCATCTTATAAAATTAAAGCATAAACACATAGAAGGAGCCATTTGGGGATGTGAAAGATGAGTTTGTTTTGGTCTTATTGGTTTTAAAGCAAAACTTGCATATCCCTTTTTGAGTTCAAAAAGCACTCAAAGACATTGGGCTGCATTTCATTGTGGTTGTAGGTTTGTAGGAGATCTGTGTAAAAGCAGGACTGACAATGGGACTGCTGCATGAGTGAGGATATATATGGCAAAACATTTAAGCAAGTGAATATATTTTTACAAGTTGAAGAGAGGCATCCTGGTAGTGTCTGAAGGAAGGAAAAAGAGTGAAATTAGTAGAGAACATAAGACTGAAAGACATGAAAAAGTTATGTAATACTGAAGGCAATAAAGCTGAAATACTAACAACTCTCTTGTGTTAAGGAATTTGGAGAGTGTACAGAGATTAGCATCAAAAAAGAGACTAGGAAGGGGCGTATTTTGAAATAGGACATATTTTGAAATACAAATAATGAAATATAATGTATTATGATTACAAGGTACATTCAAAGACATGTAAGTGAGGTGGGACAACAAGGACAGAGGAGCCTAAGAATGGAAAGGCTTATAGAACAATTATTACAGGGCTTATGTGTCAGGAACTCAATTACACAGAAGTACAATAGCACAGGACCTTTAAGTGGCATCATCTCAGAGAATGAACAATGGCAGACTGCGGTGTGCATTGGAGGGTGTTGAATGCTCACGGATGTGTTGGCCATACAATAGGGGAACTGAATTTCTCATTTTATACATAACATAACTTATTCTACATAAACAGTACCTATATAGCATGAAGAAAACTGGTTATGTAGAACCCAAAACTAAGCATATAAAAATCACTGGATTACATAGTGACATACAATGAAAAACTGTACATGATTAAAATTAGTCTCATTTTTAGGAATGAAATCTTACACTATTTAAGTTTAAATGTTAATATTTTATTAAAATCTTCTTATGAATCCAGAAAACTTTGTATAAATGCATGAAAGCTCTATGATATGTTTGGCATTCATTTAACAGCCAGTCTTATGTTGTCTTATTAAGATTTTATACAGTAAGGTTTTTCACGTTAAGAAAAGTTATGACCAAGAAGAAATGTTTAAAATACCACAAACCGCATATTTGTAAGAAGAAAGGAGAAGTCAATGACAATTTCAATTGATTCATACTGATTAAATAGACCAATAATTCATTCTGTCTGGGGAATACAGTCATATTTTACAGTGAGTGCTCAAAAATAATAACTGCTGTGTCAAAAAAAGAAAGAAACGAAAAAGAAAGACGAATAAAACACTAGCTACCAGGGTTTTATTATGCAACTTTTCACAGACAACTAGGAGTAGACGTTCAGATATCCATTAAATTTTCTCCTTTTGAACAATTTAATTATTAATAAAATATCAAACAATACTTTTAGAAAAGAAGTTTTCAGTATTTAGTGTCTAATTCTGAAGTATGATTGGTACAGTACCTGAAAAGGGTTGTGTCCTATACAGCTCACTTCTTTTTTCATTGCATATTTTTCTTTAATAAGTGACTTTGTCTCTCTAATGGAATACACTCTTTAAACGTCAGAGTAAAGTGAATGTCTGTATTGAGCATCTAGACAATGTGAACTGTTATTTACTAGCCCTGGATTATCTGTATGATCATCACGTTATGTTCATTTCATCTATAGGCACAATTTTATCTACCACCTATAAATATTACTAGTCACTCACTCAAGATAATTCCTTGATGTGCAAATGACATTACTCATATACTGCTGTTAGATCTTTTGATAAAAAACTTTGTTAGTTGTCTAAATTGATAAAGAATGAAAATAAGGGCATCCTAACTAAATCACAAAAAATGTATTATGAAGTGCCATAGACATGTTCAGAACTTTCCATAAACATTTTGCTTTGCTAGGACATTACACAAGCATTCCTGGGAGCTGCAATTTCGAAACCACTTCAGGCAACTGGACCGCAGCCTGCAGTCTTACGCAGGACCCTGAAGATGACTTGGATTGGTCCCTTGGCAGCATAATTCCTGCTGGAGCATCAAGTACAGACACTGACCACACACCAGGTAAATCTAGCAGCAATGCCCACACCAAGGGCTCTTCTGGGCTGTAAGCCTGCTACAACTGAATGTCAGAGTGCACACTGGGTCTCTCTGGGGTTGCAACCCAACAGGCCTTGTGGAAAGAGGGCTCGTTTCTTCTGTTTTAATCCCTGAACTATTTAATGGACCCAGACCTGATGCTGTTGCAAAGAAGCCTCATCATTAAAGCGATCACAGATTTTACTCACTGCACCATAAAGGTGTCATTAAGGTTTGCAACTGGGACTGGGGTGGGTGGATGCTATCCAGATTTATAGGTGCAATAGGCAGCCATGTACAGTTGGCAGTCATAAATTCTGCTATCATGGAGGCCATTGAACTGATCACTGGTCTCAGGACTGTCACAATGAAGTGCAGAAAACAAGATGGGAAAGGTGAGTGGTTAGAGACTGAGTGAGCGTCCCTCAGGCTTTGCTTCCTGCTTTACGATCTGCAAATAATGGGATCTTAATATCTTCATTATCAAATGTTTCAAAGTAGAAGTGAGCCTGTAGGCTTACATTTACCCATAAATAGTTGGAGACTCAACACTTTTCTTAGAAGTCTTAAAATAATGAAGTATTACAACTTCATTATTGTGGATAGAACCAACATAGTGTATCTTAATGATTAACAATAGCCTGGATGTGTGATACTTAATTTTATGCATCATCCTGAAGAGTGTTTTAGGGGGAGGTTCACATTTAAATTGGCGAACTTGGAGTAAAGCAGATTGCCCTCCCTCCACATCACAGCCTCCTTTTAGATCAAGATCTGACTAGAGCAAGAAAGATTAGCCACCCTGTAGGAGGTTTCTCCAATAGCCTGCCCTTAAAATCCTTCTGTGCCCTAGATTTTTCTGGGACTCCTTTACAGATTTTGGGATTAACAGCTCTTATGACTATGTGAATCAGTTCTTTATGATAAATCACCTTCTATATGTGTACCCATCCTATTAGTTCTATTTCTCTGTAGAACCATGATGAACACAATATTCCTCAAAACAGCTGAACAAAATCATGTGGAATGAAACTACATTTGCAAGAGAAGAGTATGCAAGATTGGGTTAGCTATTAGATGACTAAAGAAAAGAGAGCAGTAGTTTTGTTATTTTTTTATATGCCGGATAGTATAACCACATCATGAACTTCAAATATTTATATTTATATATTTTGAATGTCAATCCTTATGTTAGTTTTTCTCTAATTTGTCTTTAACTTCAATATTCTTTCAACATGCCTAAACATATTTCTTTTCTTTTCATAGTGTCCTTTCTCTTCCTTTTAAGACCAATAAATTATTGCATACTGCATTTAGGTTGAAGAGGTGAATCCCAGTAATTAAGAAAATTTAATATATAAGAAATATATGTATATATGTATACACACATATATATATATATAAATAGTATGAAAATACATGTTATTTAACATCATGCTGACATATTCTCTTATTATCAAGAAGGATAAGAAATTAAACCCCACCTCTGTATCACATACAGACACACACTACAGATAGAACAAAGGCTTATATGTAACAAGGCAAAAATAAAACTTTTAGAGGCCAAGAGAAACTAAACTCTGTTATATATAGGCATAGTCAGCTTCCCAAGACCTCAAAGCTAATTTGTGATAGCAATTTTGTATGTTCACATTAACATACAAGAATACACACACAATGATTTGTATATAAGGATATTTACTTTAACACTGTTTGTAGTCTAAAAATGAGAAGATGAGAAAAAACATTCTAAAAGTGAATGTTCATCATGTATTCATGTATCTTTGCTCAGCTCTTTGTTTATTAAAAGCCAGGCCCTTTCTAGTCCCTGATGAACAGTGAATAAAACAGACAAAAATCTCCCACAGTGGCACTTACATTGTAGAAAAAACATAAAAGATAATGGAAAAGCATAATCCCTAAAGTCTACTATGACTTGTTAGAAGTCCAGAGCAAGGCCTAGCATGGTGGCCCACCCCTATAATTCTAGCACTCAGGAGGCTTGGGCAGGAGGATTGTTCTGAGCTTGAAGCCTGCCTAGGTTACAAAGATAGTTAAAGGCCAGCCTGAACTATATGGTGAGACTCTCTCAAAAAGACCAAAAAAAAAGTCAAGAAGGAAAAATAAAAGAGCAAATGGCAGGACTGGGAAGGCCAACAGCAGTGTGCTAGTATCAAGGGAGGATGTTATTAAATAGGCTGGTCAAAATAGGCCACAGAGGAGATGTCATTTGAAAAAAGGCTTAAGGAAAGGAACCATGTGTGTACCTAAGGACAGAGTGTCCCTGGCAGAGGTAGGTCAGCCTGGACCTGGTATACGTGTCAAGCCAGTGATGGCGACATTTGTGTCAATCAAATACATTGTTGAGAGTTTATCCTGTGGATTGTAACATGTTTAGCAGAATTCCTGGCCTTCTTCCATCAAGATCTCAGAAGCACTAGTCTTTCCAGGTAATCATAACGAATCAAAATCTCCTTGGAAGGCATCAACTAACACCTGGCAAGGGAGGGAGAGACAGGTCATGTTCTGTTGAGAACCTGCCAGGGGCCTGAAGCAAAGATCATTTGTAACATACACAATATGCAATATTATTGCTCTACTGAAAGGGAGGTTTAGTGTTGTGTAGTTAATTTATAGAGGTTTCTAAAACATTGTTGAAGGAGTGAAATAATATGCAAAACTACAATACAGTGTGATCAAGTCTGTCTAAAGCAAACAACATATATATATATATATTTGATAGATTTTTCCATGAGTGACAATGGCAAACTTGGAGGAAAAGATACACATGTGTTTATTAATATGGGTTACTTGCATGAGTGATAGAGTTAAGAGGGAGAATATATACAAAGTAAAGGATGAAAGTAAATAGAAATGGAAATTTTATTTTAAAGGATAACTTGGCATATGTGATGATAATGCATTTATGTTTATGTAATGGAAATTTTTAAGATTTCCCATTTCAAAGTCTAAATGATTTTTCCTCACTCTTATTATTTATTTCTATTCCAGTACTTCTCTTTATCCATTTAAATTACTAAGCAATGCATTTTTTTGACTTTTTTTTTTTTTTTTTGGAACTGGGGATTGAACTCAGGCCCTTGCACTTTCCAGGCAAGCATTTATTCTACTGAGCCAATCCCCGGCCCTCTTTAATGTTCTTATGATACTAATGCAAAAAATGAAATTCTTTCCTATAATTCTAGTAGATAGATAAAACCTGTTTCAATAAGCTTGTCTTGTATCTACTGCTCTTAACATACTTGTCTTCAAAGAAAAATACAATTATTTGACTTAGTAGTTTTATAATGCAGTTCAGGGGCCAGGGAGTTGCCTCAGAGGCACATGCACTTACCTGGCAAGTACAAGGACTAGAGTTCGAGCTCCAGCCCCACATGCCGTGTGGTCTTGGCTCAGATCCCCAGGCATACATTCTCAGGCCAGAATGTGGGCGCCCACCATGCACTTGGGAGGTTGAGACAGGAGAATCTCTGCAAGCTCGAGACCAGCCTGGGGGTTGCAAAAGTGAGTACGAGGCCAGTCCAAACTGCATAGCAAGACTGTGAGAAAAAAAAAAGAAGCAGAAGCAGAAGCAGGAGCGGGAGCGGGAGCGGAAGCGGAGGAGGAGGAGGAGGAAGAGGAGGAAGAGGAGGAGGAGGAAGAAGAAGAAGAAGAAGAAGAAGAA
>NDGM011244774.1:1540-14566 GCA_002564305.1 Octomys mimax
AGCCCACCAGGGGGCGGGGCTGGCTGGCATGTGGTGCTGGGGGATTGAACCGCGGTCCCTGTAATTTGCTAAGCTTGTTCTAAGTAGGTGCTTTAGACCACTCAGCCATCTCACCAGCCCTTTGTCTCATTTTAGACCTTGATACATTCTTTAAATTCATGCAATTTTCCAAGCCTTAGATGAGCTACATCTGAGTCTCACATTTATTCTAAATGTCATGACGGTTGTTTTATTTTTCTCTTGGGTTTGCTGTCTTCTTTGATCTCAATCTACTTCTAAGCATGGAGTGTTTACCTAATAACTGAAGTGTAGGTGACTCCTAGGCTGAATTTTTGGACATTGTATCACTTTCTTAGTTTGTTAACCTCTCAATCATAAATATTTGACCTCTTTCCTAGAAGAAACTAGCACATACTTGACTTTTCAAAGGGTGCATGTAGAGTTTTTATGGCATATGACTCAAAAAGTCAAGTATGCTTGACTTTTTCCCTCAATTGCTTGGATTAACTGGAAGCTCCCTATAATTATAAAAGCATGAATTTGGAGCTATATGCTAGAAGTGTTTCTTCCATTTGCATGTGCAGACGTCTGCTTTATAAAGTGTTAATGAAGATTTACGTTTAAGAAAAAGTATTTCTTACTAGAAAGTGCTCTAAGTTGCTATATGTTCACTGATACTTTTAACTTATGCTCCTCTGTTGGGTGCTATATTATTGATAATGTAATTTTAGAATGCATAAGTTTAAAGTATGTACCTGCAGAATGAACGCTGAATTTATAGACAGACACAATAACTTTTAGGTTCTGAAGGGTTTGTTTTGCTTTGTTTTTGTATGTAGTACAGGGTTTACATGGTCTCACTGTACACAGCCTCCTAAGTGCTGGGATTACAGGCTTGCGCCTCCAAGCCCAGTCTCAGTCACCCTCTCAGCGCACCCTGGGGGCGGGACCAGCACGGCATGTGGAGCTGGGGATGAAACCCTGGCCCCTACATTAGCCTAAGTAAGTGCTTTAATGCACTGAGCTATCTGGCCAACCCTTGAAGTTTTGTTCTTTATTTGCACCTCCTTGAAATTTCCAGACCCAGAAAAATACTTATTGTCAGAATCAATCATTTTCTTGTTCAATCGTGTTCAAACCTTTATAACCTAATGTTCTAGATGTGTGAAACACCCTACAGACTGATTTTTCTTTTTCTGCCTTTTCTTTTCCAGTACCTTTCTAGATAACAAATTTAAAAATCCTAAAACTTCTGAGGATGTTTTCTGAAACCAGATATAAATCAATTTTGTTTTACAGCACATGAGATAGGCATTGATAACAACTTTAGTAAATTCAGAAGTGTAAATGTAAGAATTTCTATCATTAAGTCACCTATTTGTTAGATCTATTGCTGGGCTGGTGAGATGGCTCAGTGGTCTAAAGCACCTACTTTTGGAACAAGCTTGGCAAAATACAGGGACCGTGGTTCAATCCCCCAGTGCCACATGCCAGCCAGCCCCGCCCCCTGGTGGGCTGAGCCGGCCACACACCCACATAAATAAAAAATAGAAAAAAAAAAAGAAGAAAAAGAAAATACTGCCTGTGGCATCTAGTTTTTAGACCAATGAGAGGGAACTAAAGTTTTAAAGATAAACAGAATTGGACTGCAAGATGAAGATAAACTATCAAAACAGTGAAGATTTCTCAGTGGGTTAAGCAGACAAGGGTAAAATTGTAGACAAGGTGAGATTATGTATTGCCTTATAATAATTCAGCAAGTTCCTTTACCTTTGGGGTAGATGACAGGCTTTCCATCAATCTGTTTCACCTTGCAGATGTAAGTATTTAATATAGATGCAGTGCAATTAATAGAGCTGATAGTTTATCACCTTAGATGAAATCTATTAAAACTAGTGAATAGACTTATTACTAAACTTATTATTTGATGTATTTTGTCAGCACAGCATCTAATTACATTTTTATGCAATATCCTATCTTTCCTTTATTGAATTAACCTTTTTCAACTCATTTAAAATGTTCTAATTAGAACAGACCCCAGATCTAACTGCCCCAGAACAACTCCTCACAGTGTCTAATGGGACAGATTTTTGGTGTCTCATTTGAAATCAGCCACAGGGATCTTTCTAGTACTATTAAGGAAGTAAGGTTACTTTTCTCACACACTGGACATTCAGCAGACACTTATTGAAAATATTTATTAGCACATGCTTGCAGTACCTCATGATTACGCACTGTGGATACTGGATACCAACAAGGCACCATCGCGTCATTGTCGTCCATCCCGCTCCCTGCCCTGCTTCCCTTCCCTCCACTCTCCTCTGTTTTCCCTTCACAGCATCTCCAACCTTTGGAAGTGTTTGCTTAACTATGAGGTGGGAAAAAAAGAGAGCTGAGAAAATGGACAGATAGCTCAGGGCCAGGGGAAGGATTAAACCCCTGGGTACTGGGGCCTAAAGCCACACGTCACCCCAAAATTCATGGATAATACACATTATTGTTATTATGACAATGACAACTTTTACAAGTTTGTAAGAGAAGACTACACTAAAGTATTTTATCAAGTAATTGATGTTTTAATATTGTAGATAACAGCCTCTTTTTCTTTTTTTTTTTTTTTTTTGGCAGAACTGGGGATTGAACTCAGACCCTTGTGCTTGCCAGACAAGCACTTATTCTACTGAGCCATCTCCCCGGCCCCACATGCAATGAATAATCACTAAGATAACAATATGCAATGTATCATTACTGTAAATGTGCCAGTAATCGGTTGTGAAAACTGTCTCATTGATATTTGTTTCTCAATAAAATTATTTTAAAAATATTGTAGATAACAGTAATTTAAGAACAATGCAATGATACCCATAATCAGTAATACTCACTAGATGTTTAAATATTATAAAATTTACAACTTCACTGTGGAAATAGTGCAACTTAGTTACCGCATTGTTGCTCAACAATTAAAAGAATTAAAAGCAATCAGGAGTTGTAAGACGTACATGTCGCAACTTCCATATGGGCCTATCTAAAACAAATAAATAAAATCTTTGAAAATTCAATAAATGCATTTGACATCAGTAAAGTTTCAATTAGAAATACCACTGATTTCTGACCAATATGACTGGGTCAGTCTCTTCCTTTGTTTTAAATAAAGAAAATTAATATGGTAGAGAGCATACCGCTTGCAATCTATACCCATAATAAGGAATAGAGGGAAAGAACACACCAGCTGCTAAAGATGAAAAGGAATTGGAAATATGATCCATAACTAGGAGCTAAACTCCTGGGGATTTAAAGTATGCCGGAGAAACACCATAGTGCGGCATTACTTTTAGAACCTGCTTCGTAAAAGCAGACATAGCCGGACCACACCAGCCACTGAGCACTGACAGAGCCAGTTCATGAGCCAGGCATCTGCGAGTCTGGACAAGTGTGTAAAATCCCCAGCACTTGTATCAAGTTATTACCACAGGACTTGCTCTATTCCTGGATCCTTGCTTGAAGAAAAATTTAAAAATCAAATTACTTTAGTTTAAAAACAAGTTGCATGGGAATCTCACCTCCAGGTGGGCTACAGGAGAAAGTGCTTTTTCTTTCTGCTTCAAAGAGAACAATGGGGCAAAAACAAAGAGCTTAAAATTCATATTCTGTGCAGAGTTATTTTGAGAGGATGGACAGCAAAGGAAATCTGAGCTAAACCCTATAAAGGTACACTCAACTATGAGCAGAAACTCATAACAGCTTCATTATCTAAGAGTTCATTTCTTTATGTTATTTTAGTCATTGCTTAAAAATAAACACAGACACCAGTTGTTAGGGTTTATAATAAGACACATCATTGTGAGGGCATTCCAGTATATACAGAGTAATATATTGTTTTAAGAGATTGCAATTTAAGGAGGTACATTATAAGCTTTAGAAAACAATTACAATACTATTACTATTAAAATAGAATAGGAAATTCAGCTAAAAAGGCCACATGAGAAGGTCAACTGGCATATTAAAATTCTATCTTTAGTGGGAAAGATAATAAAATAATGGCTAGATGGGATGTTTCCACTGAAAAATGGGCACAAGATCTTGGATTTCAGCCTGTCCAAGAGACACAGAAGTGAGGGAAGGATGACCCCAGGAAATAAATACTTTTGGGGGGACACAGGTACCATGAATGAAAAAATGTGTGAAACCATATACAACAGGAGGACTACTGTTAAGGCCACATCAGCATAACACAAAGCAATGATCAACGTGAGGGTATTTCCAGAATAAATAGAGACATTCGATTAAGATGAAGAATCGATTTTGCAGAAAGACACATCACATCTACTTGTGTAGTGATGCAGGCATGTGTTTTCAATATGAAAATAAAATTTATATAGTAGAGGAGGTACATGCTTGCGGTTTCTGTGTTTTCCTGTTGAAGACTGATTGAGTGGTTAAGTGTGAAACAACTAAGTGGAGAGAAGATGGCATTTGTGAGTCACTGCACCCTAAAACACAAAAGGGAGTGTGGGGTGGTCTCGTGGTAGATACAGACCAAGATGCAATATGTTTACAATTTAGAGCATAAAATTTATGCATTTTCATTAATAGTCATTTGAAAATGCTTTACATCCTCTCTTTCTCCCATCATTATATTTATTTCCTCACTTTTTAAAATTATTTGTTCATGTTATGGAACTAATGCCCTTGGAACTGCTTCCATAGAAAAAACATTAAAAGCAGCACACTCCAGACAGAGATGGCTTCTGCCTTAACAGAAATAAATTCAACTTCTGTACTTCTGGTGCTCTTTCCGTAGTCCTCATAGAATAAAAGAAGACACTGTTTGCTGCTCCTTTTCTCTTCCTCCTGCTGCCACCTCTGCTTGGCTTATTCTGGTTACCTGCTCCTGCACATCAGCTGCTCTTTTAAGAATCAGTGCAATTTTAGCGCTATCATCATTCCTCCAAATAGTGCTGGGAAATCTAACATCTACAAACACTGCTGATCTTGGAAGAGGACAGCAGAGCCAGGGAGTCAACATTTAGAGATGAAGATCAGTACCTACTGATGACTTCGGTCCACCACCATAGAGAGCCAGGGCTGCCGTCTCCACTCTCGGGATGAGGAACAGAAAATGCACAGCACAGTGATTTAAGTTCTAGGATAACCCCAAATGTCGAATTAGAAGAAGAAAGCCCTGCACATGCAGGTGTAAATGTGATTGCACACAGAAGGGATTTTCTAATTCTGGATCCATTATTTGTAAGGTGATTTTCAAACTTCTGTTCTTAACTGTATTCAACAAGTAATTAAATACTAACACTGTTAACTGAATAAAAAGAAATTGATCATTTCAATTGTAATAAAAGTCGCAGTCAGAGTGTAGCAATATTCAGCATGATACATAGTAGATACCAATGCCTGAAAAAGTAGCTTGGGAACTTTGCTTTATATTTTTATAATATAAAAAATTTGATGAAATGAATCAGCAAAAAAATGTGTTACCTTTTTCAACTTTACAGTTAAGCAGCACAAAGCTATACTGCATATTCTAACATTATCTTCTAAACTGTATAATTTATGGGGTTCTCTCTGGTTATATAATACCAAGATACAGCCAGCTGCAAATTCTAAAACTAAGAGTCATATTCACATTGGAATAAAAAATAAATTCTTGAACAGGCATATATCTCTGCCACAGAGTTGAAGTGACTTATTATAGTATAACTCATCATTTTATGAAAGAAAATAAAACTAGCATAAGTATAAATTGTGGATATATATTCAGTAATCTGTTAGGATTCTATCACTTTAGAATCCATCACTTGGGCTGGAATTCTGCCGGAGGTTTGATTAGTTTTCTGTATGTGTGTATTTCAAACTACCATCGCTAAGACATTCTTTAAAAACTATTTGTGCTTAGCACCTCCTATTGATTTATGTTCTTTTAAAATAGCCTTACGGTGCTCATTAACTCTACCACTTGCATCTAGATTCTATTTTCTCTCATCTTAACAGTGGACATTGATGTAAGCAATACTCTACCTCACTGATAAAAGCAGCATCTAAGTCTTGGCCTATTTGCCCATTCTGAGATGTGAACCAACTGCACTTTGAAATTGTTAGCAGGGTTAGAATTTCTGTAATGAAATGACTTTGGAAGTTATTTCATGATTAAAAATGCAAATATTGCTGGGGATATAGTTCAGTGGTACAGCACCTGCCTGGCAAGTGTCAGGACCTGAGTTCAATTCCTGATGCTGAAGTAAAAAATAAATAAATAAATAAATAAGCAAAATAACATATTTATAGAACATTTAAATATGTTAATAGCATTCCATCTATCATTCTTCACATTGCATCATATTAATTATGTATATTTTAAAATGTATAATTGTGGTCTTGCCACAAATAACCATATAAGTCTTGCTCCCCCTTTCCTACTCTTAGTCACTTGTATTATTTCTTTTTTTCTGTTCTCTGCTGCTAACATTTAGCAAGTGGCTCTGCCTTTCATTATGAGACCTGCTGTCACTTACGTTTCTCTGCTTAAACGGGCTTTGTTACCCAGGTGGTCCAGAGTACCTTATTTGTTCCAAAGTCAAACCTTCATTAGATATCTTATAACATCTTGATACAGTATTTATGATTATTTAAGTAACACTATGTTGTTTTTTTTTTTTCCAATACGGGGTGTACTGGGTCTACAGGGTCCCACTACGTAGATCAGACTTGCAGTGATTCTCCTGCTTTCAGCTTTCCAAGAGCTGGACTTACAGGCGCGTGTCACCACGCCCAGTCTCAATCGCCTTCTCAGCGCACTCCAAGGTTGGGGCCAGCATGGCACACCAGGGATCGAACCCTGGTCACTGCATCTGCCTAAGCAGGCGCCTTAGTCCACTGAAGTATTTGGCCAGCCCAAGTAACGCTGCAAAAAAAATTTTTTTTTAAATTTTTTAGAAAGGATCAAGACCAATGCGATTGTATGGACATCTGCTTAATATCTTCACTCGGTTCTCCCGCCAAAGGTGTTCTCACGGGCTCTGCTCTGTGTTCTTGGGGGAATTCCCATGACCTCCTCTGTTGGTACACGGAGTGTCTGGGAGAACTTCCCCTCTCCCATTCCTTATGAGGTTTGTAATGATCAGACAAGGAACTCACATGCATGAGCTCCCTGAAAGGTAACCACTCCCTGAAAATCCTTCCTTAACGTTTTGTTGCATTTACTTTTCCAGTCATGATTTCACCAGCAAACGTCTGCAGTGTGTGACGACCTTGTTCACAGCCGGAGCTGGATCAGGGACAGAACACATCTTCACCTTTCCATCCCCCGTCCTCCTCTCTTCCCTCTCCCTCCCTCCATCGCTAGGTCCTCTTCCCTTACACGAAGGATTTAGCTCCCTGTTTCCTCTTATATTTTATTTTGCTGTATAATTTATTTGGATTTCTCACGTAAGAGGAACAACACAATATTTAAGCTTATGCATCTCGTTTATTTTACCTAATATTATGGTTTTAAAGTGCATCCATTTTCCTATAAATGCCTTGAGTTTATTCTTCCATAGAGCAGAGTGGTGCTCTATGGAAAATAGATGCCACATATTTTGTATCCATGAATCCCTCCATGAAGATATAGGCTGCTTCCATGATTTAGCTGTTATAAGTCGTGCTGCTATAAACACGGAAATGCGCATGTTACTATAATGTAGTGACTTTGTGTCTTTTGGGAAAATACCTAGGAATGCAATAGCTGGGTCAAGTTGAATTTCTAGATTTATTTTTTCTGGGGGGGTATCTCCAGACTGAATTACACAGCAGTGGTAATAATTTACATTCCATCAACAGTGTAGAAGGAAATTCTACCTTTACACAGGATCAGCAAGGCACACTTGGCCTTCTGCTTATGAATTTTTGTGGGAAACAATTCAACAGTTCAGACTTCACTCTATCTACACAAACTGAAATCTTCATTTCCTCCTTAGTATTTATGATTTGAGAAGATTTTCTTTGCCCTTTCTGCATGATAAGACCTGCACATATCCCATATTTTAATTGGGAGAGGGGCACATTTCCTCCCTCTCACCTAAAACAACACCCAGTTCTATATACATTCGGCCCTTGCAGTTGCTCTCATTTTAACACTCCTAATGCTCCTCGGTCCCTTGGAGTACCCTGTGTAATAAGCAATACCACCTGGACTAATTAGGCTCCAGTGATGAACTATTCAAATTGACATTGGGTGGAAAAGAGAGAAAATCATTTTGGCTTCCTATATAAATGGAGTGAGTGAATGATAAGGTTCTGGGACCTCAGGCAGATAAGAGAGTGCTGGGATATCACAGCTGATGATGCATTAGAATTAGATCCCTACAAGAGAAATCAGCAGTAGAAACACATGAACCCTCTCTCAAGAAAATGAAGCTCGCATACAGTTATTTGTATGTTTGTACATATGGATTGAATTATTGTGTTCCTTTATAATACAGGGTCTCCCTATGCAGCTCAGAATGGCCTTCAGTTCACTTTGTACCTCAGTTGGCCTCAAACTCTCAAAGCTCTTCCCACTTCAGCCTCCCGAGTGCTGGGCTCACAGGTATGCACACCTGCACCCAGCTGATTCCATATTTATTGGCTGCGTTTATCAGTGGCAGATTCATTGATGTGATGTAGAATCTGACTGGCACATGGGACAACAACCACCATTTAGTTACCCACCAAGTGCTCAACCGCAGCATTCCATTATCTGTGATGGAGATGCATGCCTCTCTGTATCCAGGCATAGTCCAAGGAAGGTAGGAATCAGAGGGGAGCTAAGAAGCAGCCCCAGGTGGTCTGCAAAGCGGTAGAGAATGTAAACAGATGTGAATATGTCAATCACGATGAACATTAAAAACAGAACATTTAGAGTTAGATAGTTTATTGCTAATGACTAAGAATAACACTTAAAGAGGGAATATAAAATACATTAAATTATTTTGTACTTTTCCCACTTAACATCACAGTCATGTTACTGTGGGATATTATCAATGTTGTAAAAGAACTACATTTATATTATGTGACTCGGCTCATTATAATTTTCCTGGTTGAAGAAGGTGGAGCAGACATACTCAGTTGATTCCCCTTTGCCTAGACAAATTCCAGTGCCTTTGTATCAACAGATATTTCTCTAATTTTTAGTTCTGCACTGTGTATTTTAAGTATGTTTGCTATTTGGAGATGTCCATGTCACTGTGTTTTCTTTCCTTTTCTCATTTTATTTCTTTTCTTTTTTTATTTTTAGGGAAGGGTCTATAAGATGTTCAGGGCCTCACTTCTAGATCAGACTTGTAGTGATCCACCTGGCTTCATGAATGAACAGTGCCACGACAGAAGGCAGACACTTAGCTAACGAAACACCAGGTCTCCTACTTTCTATGTCCGGTGTGAGGGTACAGGGCAGCGTAGCTGGCAGACGGAAGACAATTCTGTGAAAACTGCACCCTGCTGGACCTCTGGCTCTGGAGTTCCAGCCCTGGAGTTGTGGGCACATCCATGTCTGCTGAGGAAGCTGGGAAAAGGCTTATGATAATAGAATTCCTAATCAACAGCCCTTATCGCCAATCCATGTGGGAAACACACTGAAGAAACTTCTGAAAATTAACTGCATTTCAGGAAAAGATTGTTAATCAATTTCAGAAACTATTTTTAATGACTTCTCAGTTAGTTGGGAGTACATGTATTTTGTTGGTAAATATCCTAATACATTTTAAGACTTACGACAGTTTTTGGTTAAATTTCTCCTCATGCATCATTTTGGTTGCTGTTATATAATTGTAGTAATAAAAACATGACTTTATAACTCAACATGTATTTGTGGTATACTTCTTTTATTTACTGTATGAAAAATATTCAAAACAAAATAATTGGATAATACCATTTGTTGTATTGCTAATATTTGTTGTATATTTACAATTCATTTATAATTGTTTTATTTTTAACAAATTCATCCATAGTTTGCAAATCAGTATGAGTTTTCCTTATGATTACTATTTACTGCATTTCAAAGACATCTATGGACCTAGAGAGCTCAGAGTGGCATGGGAGGGTGTCTCAAACTTATGGGTGGCTTTAAGAATCTGTCCCCTTTGGTCAGCCACTCCCCTTGCATGACCACAAGGCCCAGAATGGCCCTGGGCAAGGTGGAAGCCAACATCCTGCAGCAGAAGTTGCAGCAGGACTATGGCTGGGCCATGAGCTGGAAGTACAACTGGGGTGCCGGACTTGGCTCCTCTGCCACCCCCAACAGAATCTTCTATATAGACAAGAAGGCTGCTGGATTGGGAAATGCCTACATTTGCTATGTTAAGTTGATTTGAGGGCAACATTTTAAGGTTTTGTTGAAGTCTGGGGTGAAAGAAGTCTGATTCTGACTTCTGTCTGCTCAGTCCTGAGGGTCATTGATCAGCTGCCCAAGGCAAGCTGAGCTGAGCTGGTTTGGCCCTGCCCTTCTACCCTCAGGATCCCAGTCTGGTCTTCTAGAATGCACCAGCTCCTGTTTCCTGTAAGTCATATGCTTTTTCTGATTTCCCCTCCTGTGAGCCTAAAATGTTCATTGTTTTGTTTTGTGCACATGACCATTCTTTAATATTGGTGATGTAAACCTCACTTTATTAAAACTGTATCCAACAAACAATGGAAATACACTGTAAGTCATCAAAAGAAGACAAGAATGAATCTAGGTCTGTCTGATTCGAAGATTAAATGCTAATGTCAAAGACATCTATGGTCACTCAAATTCCTATTGGATGACTAAGCTTTCACTTTAAATAAATGGGTGAATTGTTGAAGATAGAAATATTATATATTTAATGTTCTAATTATAAATGTGGAAGAACATATTTTAGACCAAATACATATGTATTAATTTGTGTAAGGTCCACCCTGTCTTTTACATGAATAATCTACTAGATTTTACATATTATTGCTGATTAATCTGTGCCAAATTGAGCATTCAAATGTTTCAAACATACTTTTGAAAACTTATCAACTGTTTGATGAAGAGTGTGCTAGTCATTTTTAAAGAGAAAAATAATATTTTTTCATGCTTCTTCATCCAAGAAAATTCAAGATTTGTTCGAAAAAAGTTGAGAGTTTCAAACATTAAGTCGCTCTCAAAAATTATTTTCTTCTTCATAGTTACTTGCTCTTCATGACGATGACAAACAGAAACATTTTATCAGAAAGGAAAAGATATTCTTAGCAATGCTTTAACAAATGCACTCTGCGTGCTGTGATTCATAAGAAATGACACCCCACGTAATTGCGCTTGAGCATTCTCCTAAGTGTGCCCAGCCAGAAGTGCACTAAATCACACTTACTGCCCCCAGCTAGTCTTTACTGCTTTCATTTCTGGCCCAGATCCCAACCTAGAAAACCAATAAATTCTTTTTTATACACAAAACTGTCTTTATTATCTTTCCTGATGCTGTACTCGCTGGTCTTTTAATGGTTGAGCAGATCCCCACAGTGCCATTGTTATTATTACATCTCACAAACAGGCATAAAACAAGATTAAATAGTCTTTCATAGTCTGAGGTCAAGGATATGTTACCTTTACTTTCACTGTAAAACTGAACTAAGATATTAATCTTATTTCTCTTTGACAACAAAGGCTTTTTGTCCAATACCAGATTAAAATTAAATTCTGTAAAAAATTCTAACATTTCAGGGGAGTTTTAAAAGAGTAATTTCCTAATAAAATATCGAATTAAAATGACAGTTCTTTCGCTGAGCACCAATAAGATTCTAATGTCTTTCCCAGTCCAAAATCCAGATCCATGAGTGGAGTTTCCTCATGATGCAACTTATTAGCCAATTAGTCTATAAAATGAAACATGCAAATAATATGCTAAAAATGCGACAAACTAGAACTGTTCAGACCATACATTTCTCTGGGTAATTCCAAATGTGCATGAACTAACTGAAGGATATAACTGAGTAGGTGCCACACAGAGCACATGGGACTCACTAGCAACAAATTGCTCATTTTGCATAACATCATTTTCCTACATCTACCCAGGAAATTAAAATGCCGGAGTAAATTTAACAGTACAGGCAATATTTTCTTAGTTTTTTTTTTTTTAACACTGAATTAAGTAATAATAGTTTGACATTGATTCTATTGTGATTATTTCCGTATAAAGAAGTCTTTGTTCGAAAAAGTGTTGTCCTTTGTTCTATACATTTCCTGCACAAAACACTGTGTTACTCAACTCATAGATGGTTACTACTTTTATTAATTTCAGGAAAATATTTTACATGGAAGCTATGAATTTTTACATAGTGTAAAAATCAGGGAAAATTTCAAATAGAACAAATCTAAATTCAAATTTTGAGGATTTCTCTTCTGAGGATATCAGACTTATTCTTGACTATGTTTAAAAATATTGTACATTTTGTTGTTCATGTCTACTCAGCACATAAAAATCTATCCAGTGACTTTTGTTATAAAACAGCAGATAAATAATTTTTATTAATGCACAATATGTACATATTAAGGTTAACTTATTATCATTTTCAGAAGTAGAAGGAATATGTTTTCAATATTATTTCTCATTCTGATCAATTTCTAAAATTGAGATTAATGAAAATATTTTTTATAAATCTGAATTCTGTATTATAATGAGGAGAATTAATTGGTTTCTCAAAAATTCATTGTTATTTAATATGTCACAGCCAATAGAAAACTAATACACTGAGAACTGAAATGGAGCAGTTGAACGTAACCTCACAATGTTTCAAAAGACTATTAAACAACATAAATTTTTGGAATATATAATTTTATAAATCAATAAAATGTTTAATCAAATAGTAGATAATGCAGCAATATAATAATCTCATTCAAAGAATCACGATGTCTAATAGTAAATATATACTATTATCCAGAAGATGGAAAATGAGGTAAATGGTAAATGCATCTGAAAGAGTGAAAATATAATCAACTTTTTCCACCTTTTTAAAAATTTTGTTTTAATGAACTATGTTTTCTACGTGTTTTCCTTT